>JAUZTB010000089.1:113630-152840 GCA_034780895.1 Rhynchobatus australiae | reverse complement strand
AGGGATAGAGAACGGAGGAACGTTCCTGGGTTCCTCGCTCTTTCAGATTGGACCCCTCCCTACTTCGGGACTTCCCTTGGAACCCTCCAGACAAATCCAGTGCGTCGCCGGGAGGCTCCGTTGAGGGGTGGGGGGGTGTGGGGTACTTTTATGATTATGAGTTCTGGCCCTCGATTTGGCTCCTTTGATGCCTTGTATACGGCACATGGATTCCATGCTGGACTGATTGCATAACGACACACACCTGAGCCCCATTAGGGGCCTAGTATAAGTACCTGGGTTTCT
Source organism: Rhynchobatus australiae (assembly GCA_034780895.1). Taxonomy (NCBI): domain Eukaryota; kingdom Metazoa; phylum Chordata; class Chondrichthyes; order Rhinopristiformes; family Rhynchobatidae; genus Rhynchobatus; species Rhynchobatus australiae. The sequence continues at coordinate 152,555 of JAUZTB010000089.1, read as the reverse complement.
CAAGCACGAGTTCTCAGAGTATTGGTCAACCTTCCGGTATACTTTAGCTCCTGGATGCTTAGAAAGGTCTACTCTGGAGCAGTCCTGCGTACTCTGTTCCTCTTTGAATACTCAGTTCGTGTTGGTATTCCTCCTCAGATCCCCGAGGCAAGATTCCTTTCGCTTGTTGCAAAGTGTTTGGTCCTGAGGAAGTATCCTGACCCCAGTCTACTCCCAATGTACTGCATTTGGGTTCTCTATGAGCTTGCTCTTTACTCAACATTGTGATCGTCAGACTACATTATTCGGAACACGTTTTCAGGGCAATCACCGCAGCGTGCTAAAGTGGTCTGAACGTGAGTTTAAAAACGACATGGCATTCAGAATTGTTATGTGCTCAAACTTCAAGTCAAGGGAACAGAAAATGTCTGCGAACAAATTACATATTTGAAATGACAACTTCTATGGCGCCTGACTCCAGGACTTTACATAAAACGGGGTTGATATATTTGCCCTGATTGGGAATTTATTAACAACAGGAAACAAGAAAGAACAGGATAGATCGCAATCATTCCAATTACCAGTGGCCCGTCAACCGTTTAGCAGATGTACACATGGATGAGAGTGATAGAGTCGTAGAGGTTCATTTAAAAATAGATAGGAGTTGCTTTTGTTTCAGTTCTACAATTGAACATAATGAAAAAAATGCTCAGTTTTGTCATATAGAGTTGTATTTCTTGTGCTGAAACAAACAACATCGGGCAGGTAATTCGGATGTCAAATTAGCTGGAGTCCTTCATTGGCACGCCTGGTACCTTCTGCTGCCCGTTCCGAGGAACAAATGAAAACAAGAACATTCAAGGTGAAAATGATGATAAACCATTCACTAGCCCATGGACCGATATTTCAAGATACTTACTGCAGGAAATACCAAAGCAATCTGCAGGGACATCCTGGGAAATAACAAAATCTCGACACAAAGCCACGGAGCATGATAGGTTGAACGGTCGTTACTTCGGTAACCAAATTTGTACACTGATACAGAATAATTATCGACACTAAATTGACTGGCAAAGAAGGGAATACAATCTGGGGAATATTGACATCATGATCATCATCAACATTCCATCATGACCATAATCGTAATACTCGTATAATCTGGATTAGCCGTTTAGAATTAGATAATGCCAGCCCTGCCGAGGGTACCTTGTATCCTTACAGTTTCCTCATTTATCAGAGCGGTGGAGAAGGCTAAGGTAGCAAGTGAGTTCATTGATGAGAACAATCATATCCTGATATACAACAGCATTGCGAAAGATTTGGGAGCATGAAAGCGCATAAAGATGGCCAAATGCCCGGGGCGTGACCAGATATATACTAGAATGGTATGTAGGAGCATGAAAAGAAAATGATTGGGTATTGGGACCGACTTTTCTAGCCACTGATGAGGGCGCGGAAATAGGAGGGTGGCTGATGTGGTGCCCTTGTTTATAAATGGCGACACCGACAGGCCAAAGAGCTATCGGGAAGAGAGCCTAACGCCAGTGTTGGGAAATATACCAGATAAGGCTCCGTGAGACGGAAGCTACCAGTATTTGAAAAGACAATCACTGAATTGGAATGCATAGAATGGCACTGTGGGCGGTAAATTGTGTCTCAAGAATTTATTTGTGATTTTCAAGACGAAGAAGGCCAATGTTATTTCCGAAGGCAAGCAGCAGGTGTTGTCTGTGAGCACAGAAGCAAGGTCTTTTACAGGGTCCCGCATGGTAGGCAGAGCCAGAATTGTGAAGCACAAGGCGTCCAGTATTGGCTCGCCAATTCGATACAGAATTGGTTAGGTGTTCGGAGGTTGAAAGCGGTAGTGGGTTGTAGTTTTTCAGGTTTGAGGCCGATGACTAGCAATTGATAGAGGGATCAGTACTGGGCCCCTTGTTGTTTGTCATATATACTCATATCTTGAATGAGAATGCATGTGACACGATTAGGAATTTTGCAGATGACACCAAAACGGTAGTATAGTGGACAGTGAATAATGTTGTCTGAGGTTAAAGGAGGGTATTCATCAAATGGAAAATTGGGCAAAGAAATGGTAGATGGAACTTAACTCAGACATATTCGAGTTGATGTGTTTCGGGACGTTAAACCAGACCAGGACTGACACCGTGAATAGCAGAGCCGTGGGGAATGTTGTTGATCAGAGAGACTTTCGATATATATGTCTATGTAAGTAGCAATATATTTTTGACAGGGTTACGAAGAAGCCGTCATCATGCTTGACTACATGGGCCATGGCATTGAGTACACGAATTTCAGCGTCATGTTCCAGTTGTACAAAATGTTGGTGAGGCAATATATGGAATATTGCGCACAATTCTGGTCGCCACACTATAGAAACGGCGTGATTAACTGGAAGAAGATGCCGAAAAGTTTCACAAGTATATTGCCTGGACTGGAGGACATAAGTTATAAGGAGCGGGTACGACAAAATAAAACAAAATGATAGAATTACTTAGCGGGTCGAGCAGCATATGTGGAGGGAAATGAATTGTGGAACATTCTGACCGAGAGTCTATCTCAGGACAAAGCGTTTTCGAGGAAGATTGCCAATCTCAAATGGAGAGCGGTCGTGGTCAGATCGAGGCCGGTAGGTGAGAGAGTGACAGATATAGTCTATTTTTGATTTAAGGGTCCTAATTGTAAGTGCCTGAAAGCTCTATTGCGCGCTCTTGTGCCTGCATTGTCTCTCACTCTCTCTCCATCTCCTATGTCTGCTTGACTCCTAGTAAGATAACTGCAGAAAATACGAGCAGGCCAAGAGCTCGGTTCTAAAATGAAAGATCAAGAATGCAGTCCGGAAAAGGCAGGCTAGCTAAGACAGTAAAGCACAGACCACGTTGGCTGATTAACCTTTCTCAATTATACTCTGCCCTTCATCAACCGACGGAGCTCCGAGTTGGAACCCAAATTCATCAGCCTTAAGAAAAATTCCCTTGAAGTTTTGTACTTAACAATATAAATAAACGTCGTTTGATAGGAATGGTATTAAGATAGGACTTGGTATAATGTGTACTTGATTTTCGGTATAGACATGGTATGGTGAAGAGAAATACTGCATATCTCTGTGAACATCAGTAAATTTCACATGCTGCAAATGGGAAACTGAACATTAGAAAAATGAGAAAATCGGGTAAAAATACAACGGGTCAGGTAGTACTGTAGAAAGACAAATTGTCAGCCTTACGCTTCTGCGATCTTCAAAACCATAGAACACTGTAGTACAGAAAACAGGCCATTCGGCCCTTCTAGTCTGTGCCGAAACGTTACTCCGCTAGTCCCATTTACCTGCACCCAGTCCATAACCCTCCAGACTTCTCCCGTCCGTGTATCTATCCAACTTATTCTTAAGAGTGAGCCTCATTGAATACTTCAGATGGCAGCCCGTTCCACACTCCCACCACTCTGTGAGTGAAGAAGTTCCGCTTTCACCCTAAAACCATATCCTCTCGGACTTATCTCTCCTTATCAAGATGGAAAGAACCTATTCGCATTAACTCTGTCTATACCCCTCATAATTTTTTAAACCTCTATCAAATCTCCCCTCATTCTTCTTCTCTCCAAGGAATAAAGCCCTAACCTGTTCAATCTTTCCCTGTAATTCAACTCCTGAAGACCCGACAACATTCTAGAAAATCTCCTCTGCACTCTTTCAATCTTACTGACATCCTTCCCATAGTCAGGTGACCAGAACTCCACACAATACTGCAAATTTGGCCTCACCAATGTCTTATACAAACTCACCATAACATCCCATCTTCTAGAGTCAATACTTTGATTTATGAATGCCAGGATGCCAAAAACCTACCTGCGACGCCACTTTCGGGGAATTATGTTTCTGAACTCCCAGATCCATTTGTTCCTCTGCACTCCTCAGTGACCTACCATTTACTCTGTATGTCCTCCCTTGATTTGTCCTTCCAAAATGCAATACCTCACACTTGTCTGCATTAAATTCCGTCTGTCATTTTCTGGATCATTCTATTTTCTTGGTAACCTACTCGAAAATCTATACAAGATTCGTTAAACACGATCTACCACGCGCAAAGCCATGCTGACTATCCTTAATCAGTCCTTGGTTGTCCAGATACTTGTATATCCGATCTCTCAGAACACCTTCCAATAATGTACCCACTACTAATATCAGGCTCACCGGCCTGTAATTACCTCGCTTACTCTAAGATCCTTTTTTAAACAACGGAACAACATGAGCTACCCACCAGTCCTCCGGCACCATACCAGTGGTTAAGGACATTTTAAATATATCTGCCAGGGCTCCTGCAATTTCTACACTAGTCTCCCTCAATGTCCGAGGAAATATCTTAACTAACCCAAGGGATTTATTTACCTTTATTCGCTGTAAGGCAAAAAGCACCTCCTCTTCTTTAATCTCCGTATGTTCCATGACTCTATTACTTGTTTCCCTTCCTTCCATATCCACTATGCCCGTTTCCTGAGTAAATACTGATGCAAAAAGATCTCCCCATTTCCTGAGGCTTCACACACAGACGACCACTCTGAGCTTCTCGGGGGCTAATTTTGTCCCTTACTATCCTTTTATTCTTCATATACTTGTAGAAACCCTTCGGATTTACCTTCAAATTATCTGCCAAAGCAACCTCATTTTTTCTTTGTGCCTTCCTGATTTTATTTTTTATAGTATTTCCTTACTTTTTCTATACTCAAGTACCTCGTTGCTCCTAGTTGCGTATACCTGCTATAAATCTCTCTCTTTTTCTTAACCAGATCGCAAATATCCATTGAAAGCCGTTCCTAATGCTTTTTAACTTCCCCTTTAATCCTGCCAGGAACATGCAAACTCTGTACTCTCAAAATCTCGCCTTTGAAGGCCTTCCACTTACTGAGAACATCCTTGGCAGAAAACAACTCATCCCAGTCCACTCTTGCCAGATCCTTTCTCATTTCCAAAACAATTGGCCTTTCTCCAATTTAAAACCTCAGCTCGAGGACCAGATCTGTCCTGATGTATAATAACTTGAAAATAATGACAACTGGACACAAACTTCTGTCACGTCTTTCTAAAGAGATGTAAATCATTTCATGAATCACACGCCATATCTGTTTGAAAATTAAATTTTGATTACAGATGTAATTTCTAACAACACGCAGTTGGGCCCCAATTGACCAATATTGTAAGTGACAAAATTAGCGACTGAATACCGAAAGCATGCACTCCATACGACAGATATGTCCCAACATTTGCAATTTCCCTGTATTCACTTCTCACCTCTTCATGTATTCGACATAACTTATGTTACAACCAATCGCTTCTGACATAGTCAAACACAACAATTACAACCTGTCCTTTCAATAAAGTCAATGATAAAATTTGTACAGAGTTGAAGTCACTGATCCTTGTGCCGCATCAGTCGTTACTTCTTTGCGATAATAACATGCTCATTTATACAAAGCCTGCTTATTTTCTCCAGGTAGTTTTCTATTTGGGCAACATCTGACCTCGCAGAACGGGTGCTTTTACGTTCTGCGTAACCATTGATGTGACACCATGTCAATTCCTTCTTGAAAACTATTGAGAATACATCTCCGATTATTCTTATTTATATTCACAGCAGCAAGAACATGAATAAGTCAGTTAAATGAGTCACTTCAGAGAATGAAGACTTTTCCAATTTTGCTTGGAGTTTTCTCAGTTTCCTGCAGTGACATCTTGCATAATGGCGTCTCATGTTACCCGGTGTCATAATATCAGAAACATGCTTCCAGTTTCTCCTTAAAAGCTCCCTTAGTTAAGGAAAAAAACATTTACATTTGCTGCTTTTAATATCATGGATGTTCCCAAATACTCGGGAATTTTGGAGAATTGAAACGATCTCATCAATAATCGCACCGCCGACTTTCTTCATGATCTGGGAATGATGATTCCCAGAATATCGGCCGGCCGGAAGTTTAGATAATTCTCCCAGTAACACTTATTGGGTGATTATATTATCCCCGGGTTCGTCCCTCTTTTCCAAATACCAATAATATGAATTTCCACTGCAAAGGCGCTTGAAAAACATGGTTTAATTGTTCTGCCATCTCCGTGTCTTTTTAATCATTTTACCACCAGATTCTCTTTCGTTCGAAGCAAGGAAATACTAATAATAATTCTGATTGTTTGTTTATTTTGATATCTGGCAAGCGTTGCTTCGCAGTGAAAGATATATTTGGTTATGAATATTTAGTTTATGTTTGCTTTATTATTTGTTTTATACATGGCTTTGATTTACAAAAGTTTTCTTGTCAAATGACACATTGTTTTTTTATTTAGTTCGGTATTCTCTTTAATTGTTTATTTAATCACGGATCGTGGGATCTCCTGAATGCATATCACAGCACCTCTGCTGACTCACCGGTTAACATAACTTTAGTCGGTGCAGCTTTCATGGTCTGACAATAGTGATACATTTTAATGACAGTGATCACAACTCGGTCTGATATTGTGGAACTAAGCCGATGACAAAAGACGAACAAGTAGTAACAGCTGTCAGATGGTGAAATAATAATTCTTACAGGCTGAGCTTGGAGTTATCAAATGGTTTTGATGCCGTCACAAGGAGAATCGCAATCAGTCCACTGGTAGGTGATCCGTCCACTGAATGGTAAAGGGAAATTTTCATTTCCAGATCCTGAGGGATTTCAAATATAGAAGTCAGTAAAAAATAAAAACAAACAATAACAAAAGAAAGTAGTACCAGGTGTTGGTCGTCCAGCACAGCACACTTGCTCCGCTCTGTAGTCAAATTATAACTGATGGATGTTGGCCTCAATTCATCCTTTGTGTCACTTCCGTAACATACTCCATAGCATTGTCTTCCTTAACTTCATTGAAATATTTTTATGACCCTCCTCCCACAACCCTCTTGCACAGATAACTCATAGGTACCCTGCCGCACGAAAGAAGTAATTTCTACGCTTCTCAATTTTAAATAGCCTTATCCTTTTTTTGTAGATATGACCTCTTGTTCGAGACTTTCCAATAAGTGAACACAATTCAACATTATTCTCTTTCTTTCTTTCTAAATCTTTTTATTAATTTTCAAATCAATACAGATTAGTGTATAGCATCAATGTCCATACATGTATTACAAAGAGATCTGGATATCACATGTCTTATACAATAATATATTAAAAAAACAATTTGTAGGTCCAACGATCTCTTAGTTAATGAATAGAAAATAAAAGAAAGAAAAGAAAAAATATTTATTACATAAATTTTAAAACAGCAAAAGAAATCCCAAATCAATATAAAATATAAACAATGTAAACTAAACTAAGCAAACAAAAATTAAAAAACATGGGCCAAAATTTCTCAGTATAATCAGAGCAATATTATGTCGTTAACTCCGTTATCTCTAAATTAAAAAGTTATTGAAGGGGAATCTACATCATGTGAAAATATTGGATAAATTGACTCCAAATGTCTTCAAATTTAAGCAAAGCATCAACAGTAGCACTACTATTTTATTCCAAGTTTAAACATGATATAGTTTGAGAGAAACATTGAAAGGTCGTAGGGGGTATTAGATTCTTCCATTTAAGCAAAACAGATCGCTTGGCCATTAATGTAACAAAGGCAATTATCTGGTTAGCGGAAGCAGATAAATGGCCAGACTCAATCTTTGGCAACCCAAAAATTGCAGTAATAGGGTGAGGTTGTAAATCAATCTTCAATACATTTGAAATAATGATAAAAATGTCCTTCCAGTATTTTTTCCAAAAGAAGACAAGACCAAAACTTATGTGTCAAATAAGCCACATTCGATTTACATCCATCACATACAGGATTTATATGGTTATGAAAACGAGCTAGCTTATCCTTGAACATGTGGGTTCTGTGAACTATCTTAAACTGTATCAACGAGTTTCTGGCACACATTGAAGATGTATCAACTAAATGAAGAATTTTCTTCCAAGTCTCTGGAGGTACAGATATCTGGAGTTCACTTTCTCATTCATTCTTAATTTTGTCCAGTGACTCTGGACTCATTTTCATAATTAACTCATTGATTATTTTTACTAATACCTTCTGGTAAGGATTAAAACCATATTTATCCGTCGTATCAATTTTGTAAGGTATCGGAAAAGAGGGTATCGTAGCTTTAAAAAAAATCTAATCTGCGGATATCGAAACAAGTGTGATAGAGGCAAATTATATTTGTTAGACGATTGTTCCAAAGATGAAAAACAGTTATCAATAAATAGATCACGAAAACATTCTATTCCCTTCCTTTTCCGCATAGAAAAAGCTGAGTCAACTCTGGATGGATAAAAGAAAAAAAATAGTTTGAATAGGACTTGACAAGTTAAATTTCTTCAATCCAAAGAAATATACGAAATTGAAACCATATTCGTATTGTGTGTTTTACAGTAAGTTTAATCATATCTTTACTTAATTTGGTAAGTGGAAACGGGAGAGAAGCTCCTAAAATTGAGACTAATGAAAATTCATGTACTGATTGGTGCTCAAGGTTGATCCACTTGGGGCATTGAATTACATCTAAATCTTGTGTCCAAAAAATTAAATATCTCATATTAATTCCCTAGTAATATAATCTAAACTTAGGCAAGGCCATCCTTTTTTTTAGTTTTTGTAAGTATTTCTTACTTAATCTTGCGTTTTTATTCTGACATGTATATTTAAGAATTTTAGAATTAATAGTGTCAAAAAAATTTCGGGACAAAAATTGGAGGCGTTTGAAATAAATATAAAAATTTTGGTAAAAAATATTCATCATAATTCCTTTAATTCGGCCTACCAAAAACAAAGACAGTGGAAACCAATTGTTTAACATGGTCAATTGAAGAAAATAGATTTTCTTTAAATAATTCCTTCTGTTTCTGAGTAATTTTAACACCTAAGATATAAAATAGATGAGAGATATAAAGTAACAGGTCATCTGCGTAAACAGATATCTTATGAGTCTTCTGTCCGCAAGTAATACCACATATATTGGAAGAGTCCAGAAGTGCAATAGCCAGGGGTTCTAAAGCAATGTTGAATAATAAAGAGCTTAATGGGGAACCTTGTATGACACCTCGAAAACGCCTAAAGGAGCTCTTTGACTATTATTAAGTATTGAAGCCATGGGTGTATAGTAAATTATTTTAATCGTAGATATAAATTTTCGGAGCAAAATCAAACTTTTGAAATGTAACAAATAGATATTCCCATTCGACTCCGTCAAATGCCTTTTCAGCAACGCATTCTGGAATTTGGGATGATCCCATATTATCCCACTGGAAATTTCTTCAGTGATGTTCGCTAAAAAGAAAAATGAAATTTGTTCTTAAAAAAACTGGACGAAATCTGAGCCTTATAATACAGAAGGGTTAAATCAGCATTGTCTGTCGTCAAATGATACGTCTGGTAACTTAATTGATAGAGTCAATGGGGCATGATCAAAAATGGCAATTGCATCAGACAATATCAGACCCAAATGGTAGATTTTTATTAATTACCAGTCTGCTTTAAAGTTGTTATGGTTAATCTTTATGCACCCAACATAGATCACCCGGAATTTTTGAAATATTTGTTTGCATTTTTTCCTAATCTCTTCTATAAAAGCTGTCGTAGATACTCGTATATTTGATTAATGTCACCCTCATTCTTTTAAAATTAATGGAATACAGGCACACGCTTTTTAACTTCTCTTAGTAGCCTTCCCATCCCAGGAATTTGCATGGTGAATCCCCTTTGGAGCGTCTCCAATTCTGCTTGTTTGTTTTAAGGATAGCGGAAATATGGTGTTCATGTAAAAAATGTTGCCGGTTTAGATCAACTTCGAGCCAGAAAATATCATCTGCACAGAGCAAGCCAGGAAAGTTGCGCTTGATGTGACCACTTCCAATTATAAAAGACAGCAATCAAGACATTCTCATCTTTTCAACTATTAGCATGCTGCGTTTAATTACCTTCCAGTCAAAAGTTCTAAGCTGCAATGAGCTGCATTTAGTTTCCTTCAACTGTGAAATTTGAAGAGGTTTGATGTTATGACCATTCTCTGTTATAAAACTCATTGAGATTTATGACAGAGAAAGGTTGAAAAGTCTCTGACCCTTCTCTCAGAAGGTAGAGTGTGTGGCTTGACAAGGTTCTTTAACTTATGGAGTAGTTTTGTAGAAGTAAAGGGTTAAACAATTGCCGTTATCTTCATAACTAGCAAAAAGACAGACACACTTCTCCCAAAACTAAACTATCAGGGACATTGGCTGGGTTGGAACTCCAGGAATATTAATTGCCTTTGTCCAGGTATTGAAACACCCTGAGCGAACAGCAGTCAGTAAAATTAACATCGTAACAAACAGCAGTCAGTGAAATGAACATCGTAACAGACAACAGTAATGGGTGAAATTAACATCAGGATAGGAACAGACGGCAATGCGATTAACATTGAAGGAGAAGCTCAAGTTGAACAATAAGGGGTGATACCCACCTTCCTATTTCCTGATTGGAACTGTTTATGCTAGACAAAGAATATGATTGCTGTTTTTAACATTTGTATAGTTAGCCCGAAACTCACGGCGCCTACTGTATGGGGATTGCATGAGAAAAGCTGTATAAATTTCTGTCTGACCTGCTGCTCGGAGAGATACCTTGGGAAGCGAGTGAGTGCTGAAGGGACTCTCTTAGCAGTACTGCTAAATAAAGGCACGTATTTGACGAGACCTCGTGGCACTGTGTTTCTTGCGGCGGACAGAAGGGTAAATCAATTTCGGGATGACAGTTTGGTCGGACAGGGTTGGAAACTCTACGTTGAAGCTCTGCAGTACAACACTCACAGCTGTTACAATGAAAATAGACAAAACGGTGCACAATTTTCTCTTATCGTTCCCAGTTACTCGAGAACATGGGAAAATACAGCAACTGTCACGCTGTCGATGGAAAAGGTTTCTGTTCTCTGCCCACGGCCAATTAATAACAACTTAATTTGCTTGTAAAGGACGTGTATCGAATAAACATCATAACAAACTCCCCGAAATCCACTTTAGCTTTGACATGATTAATATCTGATTCAATGGAAGTAAATGAAATCGCACGGTATCTATTTTTTCAAGGAAAGTATACATAAACGTGGGCGACATTGTTCATGAATGAAGCTTTGTAAAGTGGGCATGCGGCAGAATCAAGCTCTAATGTGTTCCGAATTCGCTGCCCTCCTTTGACGTGCTTGTGGACGGAGCGAGATTGCCTGGCATAACATGCCCACCTCCAAACAAAAAAATAACTGAATGACACCGTAATACTCAGGATAAGCACTGCTTCTTCCGTGAGGGAGACATTTGTAATGCTCCACATCTACAACAGGCACTGAGAAGAGGAAGATTTTCTGATTCGACCAGGATTTTGTTTTTTCCCCTTTTTATGATATCATTCGGTTTCGGTTATGATTAGGTTGGTGTTACTCAGATGGCATTAGTCAAATCTTTTAACAAAGCATGGATATCCTATAGAATTCAAGTCGCACTCTCTGTTTTGAGTTACATATTTTCATCTCAAACAATGCCATTTAATTTCATATTATAAGTGCAATGACCATGCGGTCTGTGAAGGTAATCATTACATAGCTGCTTCCTAATCTGCTAAACCAGTTTCCATATTAACTTTATGAATTATGCAGCGAGGGGTGGAACCTGCAGTATACTTGGCTGCAATCCAAAAGTGATTTGTTTTAAAATATTTCTTGTCAAGGGCAACTAAGGGGTAATAGGGTTTGCATTTTATTGAAAGAGCCGTCCATTCAATGTAAACAGATATCTCACTCCATTCTTCAATTCCTCCCTGAATTTCCTCTGCGTCAGTCCATAGATGCACGTGTTGGTGCAGGAACTGAGATTCTGCAACATGTAACCAAACTGTTGCAGGATAAATACCGGTGTGCTTAAATATCTGTCTGTGTACGTATAGTTTTCCGCTTGCCAGTTCATACCATGTACAACATAGGGCATGCACAATAATATCAAATTGGCTGATACAGCGAACAATAAAATCATTGACTTTCTCCGGTTCTCCACCTCTGGATCCTTCTCATTCTCACATTTATTCTGTAATCTCCGGCGGACTCTATTTGCTGCTATAACTTGTCTGATGGTTAAAGCATTAAACAGAAGAATTAAACAGATTGGTAATAACGGAGTCATGACACTGTCAAATATCTCGTAAGCTATCCACGCGGATGACGTAAAGAATTCAGCTTTGGGAAGACAATGACCTGGTTCCACAACAAAGGAAAACGGAAATGACCGAGCAAGACTCAGTACATACACTGCCACTATCACTGCAATCGCGATTCTCTCAGTGCAATATTTTTTCCGCAGCTTTTGACAACAGATCGCAATATAACGATCTAAAGTGAAAGCGACCGTCAACCAAACGGAACAACTGATGACTGCAATCGCCAGGACAGGTGCCACAGAACATAGCGGAGGTTTTAGCAAGAAATTAGCAAATAAATAGTTGTAATTAATCTTGTCCAATATAACAGCGAAGAAAACCACCATCAGATCAGCTGCCGCCATGGCCACCAGGTAGCGAGTGATACATTTGGAGAGACCACATTTTCCACGGGACAGGATCACAATCGCCGTTAAATTAACTGCAAGAAATGGTAAAATAAAGGATCACTTCTCAATGGCCCTAATCTAATGAATGTCATTTGACAACAGAGTACCAGATACATTTTTTTACACCAAGGTGCGTGCATCCTCCCTGAATTATGCAGCCTCGACGTCCTTCTCCATGGTGAATACCGATGGGAAGTATTCTTTTGGCAATCTGGTCCTCAGTGAGAACTATTCCTTCCTTGGCAACTTTAATGTTAAATAATTTTAAAAGGTTTTGGGATTCTTGTCATTTTTACTTGCCATTTCATGGCCCTATTTTCATACCAATTTTTCCCCTTAGCATTCTCCTTTATCCCGTATAAACCTCAGGCGACTCGTCCGATGTCAATTTCCTACCACTGTCATGTCTTTATTCGTTTTCTCTGATCAACCCTTTAATATTTTCCGTTATCCTGGGTTCGCCTGAAGATACCACCGTTGTCTGTAACATGCTACATTCGAACTATCACTATTGCACTCTTAAACGCTTCACGCTGATGAGCTGTTGCTTGCCCCTTTTGCAGCGGTTTCGAATACACCTCTCCAACGTACTGCGTTACACCTTCGAAATACCCCTTCCCCGAGATTAGGGCCCGAAATCGATGACGGACATTATATTTCTTTATGACTACGGACAAGCTTACCAAATATTGGTCACTGTTCCCAAAGTCTTCCACCATAGAAAAAGATCAACCACTTGCCCATCCTAATCGCGACGACAAGGTCAAATTCAACATCCCCCCAGTTTGACTTTCCATACTCTGGTTCTGAAAACCCTCTTAAATGCATTTTGCAAATAGTTCCCATTTAACCTCTTTGCAAAGAAGTAATCCCCGTCAGTATTGAGGAAGTTTAAATTCCCTCCTGCTGCAACTGGATTCCGTTTACACCTTTTTGCATCTGCGTGCAAATCTGTTCTTCTTGTTCCCGTTCATATCTTTGAAAGAATCGTATTTCCTGCTATCAAGCAATATATATGCAGACGACAGAAAATATTTTCTCATTTAACAAGAAGTCAAAATGTTCACAGGGTTATTGTGGGCAGGGGCTCCCATCAACCAGTCAACTGTGAGTCGTCAGAGTCTGATCGGTCCCCCTCCTGGAACGTGGGTGTGATATAGTTCAATGAAGCAACGGTAGGTGTGAAATCATCCAAATAAAATCCGTTATATTATGAAAACTGTGTCCAAAGAGGATAAAGCCAACGGAATGAGTAACAGATGAATCTCGCGCAGAAAAGCACAAGGAGTGTGGAGGCGCCTGTAGACACCGCTTAGAGGATCTAACTATTCTTTTTGGAGAAACATAAACAGAGCTACGCTTTGTAAAACAGATTTTCTGTTGTTGGTCTTTTTCTGTTCATATACCATCAGGGACTAGCCAATAAATCAGGTTAAATCAGGTTGTATCAAGCAGAAAATAAAGACTGAGCTGCACCAATAGTAGTCAATTGTAATACTTTACCAGGAATACCGACCGCTGCAAGGACAGAATAGTAAATGCTGACGATGTAGTAAATTGCTGGATATCCCATTTTCCGTTAGAAACATCAATCTCCTGTAATGGTTCAAATACACTGATACAAGGACCACTTATGCACCAGGTAGATTATCCATTGAGCTAATTAGTACTCCCCTCAGTCACATTATCCACAATAAACTGAACAAACAAATAAGATGAACTATTTTTCACACTGTGTCACGGGACAATATATTTAACTCATCGAGCGCCATTTCAAGCAATTTACTTTAACATTGATTTGATAGACTATCAGAGGAGAAGTTTGCTATTTTATTCTATGGCGTGCATTTTAAGAAGCGCAAACAAAACTTTTCTTTGCATTGTTAGTTTCTTTGAAGTTAAATGTTATCTCTTCAAACCCCTGTCAATTATAACATTGGTGTCATCACATCGGCTTATGAGGCAAAGTTAGGTTACGGGCGGTCGAGTTACAAAACAACAGAGGCCACTATATTCCTTTACACATAATGAATTCAACAAGTCGAAATCAATCTCAGAACCGCCTGTGATTCCGCGCACAAACAACCTGTTATCAAGAAGCCTGCTGCAGTTTTACACGGAATGAAAAAAATGATTTTACGCTACAGAAACAGACCATTCGGTCCGAAGCATCCGACCTTACCATTGAAAGTCTTGGTATTGGTATGGGTATTGATTTATTATTGTCACGTTTACCGAGGTAGAGTGAAAATCTTGTCATACAAACCGATCATACAGGTCAATTCATTACACAGTGCGTTGCATTGGGTCAGTACAGAGTGCATTGATGTAGCACAGGTAAAACAATAACAGTACAGTGTAAAGTGTCACAGCTACAGAGAAAGTGCAGTGAAATAAGGTGCGAGGTCACAAGGTAGATCGTGACGTCAGAGTCCATTTCATTGTATAAGGGAACTGTGTCCACAACTCTCTGGAGTTAGTTTCTTGCGGTCCTGGGCAGTGAAGTTGCCGTACCAAGCCGTGATCCATCCAGATAGGATGTTTTCTATGGTGCATCAGTAAAAGTTGGTGAGAGTTAAAGAGGACAAACCGAATTTCTTTAACCTCCCAAGGAAGTAGAAGCGCTGGTGAGCTTTGTTGGCCGTGGCTTCTGCGTGATTTGATCAGGACAAGCTGTTGATGAAGTTCACGCCCCGGAACTTAAAGCTGTCAACCCTCTCGACCTCAGCACCATTGACGTGGACAGGTGCATGTACAGCGCCCCATTTCCACCTCATCTCGCATCTTTGATATTAGTGTAGTCTTCAGCCTTTTTTTATTTTTACTGTCCATTTATTAACATTCGCTTTATCAATACCACAGACTTTGGGATTCTATCGTAACTTCCGCGACGTCTTTTCCTGTCTGAAAAACTTATCCATGAATTATCAATATCCTGTAATAGTTCTCCGCCTTCCTATGCCGGTGAGCATTTCCTGTCATGTATCCTCCGATCGACAAGGTATATTGCTTTTCATCTTTTTGCTGGTTTAACCATTTTTATAACATTAAAGTGTCATACAGTCAATCTTAATCGTTCGTCATTTCACAATCTTGTCAAGGACAGACACCCAAGACGCAAGTATTGAAAGATGACTTTATTTTTCTTGGTATTTTTTTATTGCAGGGAATACCCAGTCTCATTTTCATCCCCCTTTAATCGATTTACTTTAGTGTCTGTCTAATGATGCCACAGATTCCATCTCTCTTCACCCCGTCATGAACCTGCCACGCCTCGGTACCATTTGGCCGAAAATTACCGTCTCTTTTTCCAATTAATCAGTGCATAATGACATGATTTAACAAGAGGTAACCCAACCCAACTCTTTAGGCTTCCTTCTGCATTTCCTTCTACACATCCAACACAGTTTTCCGCCTCTATTGTTTCATTTTCGCTCATTCTGAAATTCATCCGAGAAATATGGGAGATCTCAGAGTTGATACCAGGTTTTCATCGGTCAATGCTGAAAGGCGAGGGCAGGATAAATAATGGTGGGAATAAAGAAATACAGAAGATAAAATAAAATGCTGAACAACATCTAGATAGTCTCTTGACTGATTTCTCGACATTACCTGCATCTCTGCTTAAACTGCTTACTTTAATCAGCGTCAATGATCACTTCTGGTTTATTTCAAACGTTCTGTGTGGATATTTCCTCCACTGCTATTATTGTCAACCGTGGCCTCTTTTGCATACTTGTCAACATTGGCGTCACTCATTCTTGACAACCAAATGACAGACGGAAGTTTGGCCACAAGCAATGTTTCACACCAACATGACTTTGACCAGTCCGTGCCTCAGCGGTGCTTCCATGATCGCACCAGATACAACACAAATGCTGGTTCCCGTTCTCCAAATATGTTAACAGGTTTTGCATATTTGAGGTTTCGGTACCGAAGCCTGCCTTTTGTAGTATCTTCCTGTAAACACATAGTGATACTTCTCCTCTTTGCTGTACAATCATATTTTAGTTTGCATTACATGTCTCTGAATCGTTCCTTAATTCATCGAAATGATGTAAGACAGAGGCCCGTGGAAAGCATTGGGACACCTGGTGTCTGGGCAGTCTTTCAAACACATCATCGCGAATACTTCACAGCAGGGGAATGTTCCATTCAAGACATAGATACATTCACGGCTTTCACTGCAGTCTCCTTCAGGCTCCTTAAACCCTTTGCTAATGTTAGTGGTCGCAGATCTTTTATCCCTACCTTCATTTGTCGCTCACGCTCTTTGTCAGTCCTGCCTCCTTGAAAACTATCTTTCGGCTTCAGACACCCCTGTTTTTCTATCATCCTTGAGACAGGAGTATTCGCACAGAAAGGGAGGGAGAGAAAGAGTGAGTGAGATAGAGAGAGGGGGAGAATGTTTTATATCACGTTATGAAATTATAACCCATAAAAAATTGTTAATAGCCTACAAGTGTCCTGCGTGAGCTGTAATTGTCGCAGTTGAGTATGAGGGCTGGGTGTTTGGTTCAGGTGGCTTCTGTGAGAGGAGGCTGAGATAAGTGCAGGTTGCGTTTCCCTTGGAATCACTCTCTCTGTTGAAGCTGCTGGAATGGCAGTTATGGCAGTGGGATGCACCTCTTGCAGGATATGAGAGATCAGGGACACTGGCAGAGTCCTTGTGGGCTGTATATGAAGGCAATGTGCCCATTTGCAGCTTCCGACTGACAAAATTAAGGAACTGGAGGCCGAGGTTGACGTACTTTGGATCGGTAGAGATGCTGAGAGTATCACAGATGAGTATTAACGAGGTGGTGACATGAATGGTTGTTGTGAGAAATCATTCTTTTTTGTCTTAAGGACGAAGGGTCCTGGACAAGAGCTTTGTAGATCAAAACTAGTTTGATCACAAAGGCACCGGCGGGACAGAATAGGTGGGAACAGACACACGCTCACTAACGCAGGATACTGCGAACACGAGAGGGGATCGTAACTGGAGTAAAACACACAGACACACACACACACACACACACACACACACGCACATACACACACACACACACACACACACACACATACACACACACACACACACACACACACACACACACACACACACACACACACACACACACACAGATACACACAAGCACACAATAAGAATGTACAATTTCTGCATATAGCACTTCAATGCCTGACCTATACTTGCATTGGCTTGGAGTCTGAGTGGAACGCTCCCAAACCACGTGGTGATGCATTCTTACCGATGATCTCTGCAGAGTTGTCTCAATACTCCTGGGATCGTCAAAAGAGAGAGAAATAGGGGATTATAGCCCTTCTTATGATGCTGTAAGGCTGGGAAAAACCTCACTGAGTGATTCAAACTGGCCAAAGGTTTGGGGTCAAAGACAAAGGCCCTGCCACAGCCAATGGTCAGGCAGGTTCAGAGACAAAGGATACTGGTCAGGAAGTTCAGAGACAAAAGGGACTCTCACACCTAAGGGTGTGGGTGGAATCGCACTTTGATTGACAATGGTATCACTTCCAATCCGAGGAGCAATGCTATCCTCCGACCAGCAGGGGAGAGTGTCGTTCCTGTCACATGACAGCCATGTGGTTCTCTCACAACATTCCACCCCCCGGAGTTAGATGACGTCAATCAAGGGGGGAGTTATCAGGGTACACAGAAACCAAAATCAACAAAAGGGAGAGCAATGGCCAGTGGGTGACATCCGCCAGTGACCCAAACGGCCACTTGTTTCCTATAAGGTGTCATGCTGGAGGAGCTGGTCCCTTGGTTCTGAGTTTTGACCACTGAGTCCCCGAAGTGAGCAGCCAGGCTGAGAGGGGTTGCTGGATTTATCAGAGTTAAAGGTGCAGTACTCCGTTGTAATCACCGAACATGTACCACCATTCGCAGCGAGTGGACATCCGGGGCCATCTGATTCTACCAGGATACCAGCCTGAATGCAGCCAGCTCTGCTGCTGTCATCGTTTCTAATGGGACAGTCTGGCCTTGCAATACGGGGGCAGGCTATCCTCTCGAGCCTCTCTGCCTCCACGATGGCCTTGCTGTCCCTGTACCCGCTGTGTGCTGGGTACTCCACCGTTCATCCAGCGTGGATTCAGGGCTCGGGCAAACACTGGAAGACAGCAACTGTACCATCACTTAGGGAGCCACGGGTCGGTACTGCAGCCAGAGATCCAGTGGGTCCCATTCGGAGTTTAGCGAGCCCCAGCTTAGAGGCACCATCAGCAGTGGTTATGGGGCACCTGAGCACCAGTTTTGCTCAAACTCAGAACGGCCAAATGACAAGGTGGAACTTTACTCATCCTGGAGTCGACACCAGCATTCCCTTGGCGTGCTCAGTAACTGTGGGATGCTCTGAGGGTCGGGACTCGCGTGGAGGTCAATTTGTATGAAGGGAAAAACCAGCTCCTGAAACACCCACCCCATTCGGAATCTCAGGAAGGAATGTGCAGTGGGGGTGGGGGTTGCTGAGGAACTGCCGTCTAGTCCCCCAGAAAACGGAGAGAACGAGCCCGACAGGCGCAACAGAAAGACCGAATCTGCAACACAGACGCAACAGCGATAAAAGGTAACTAATAAAAAACAGAAGAGTTCATGTAAACATTCCGTTCTGACAAGTAGCCAAGGGAATCATCGTCGAATGCATGGCTTCAAAGACATGTCACGAGGGTCAGGTTGATTCAACCTTTCCAGATGCTCCACGGTTCCGTCTTTGGAGGTGCTGGCGGATCCATGGGTAATTTCAAGGGAAGGTTGAGCAGATATCTCGTCAATCGTCACAGTCACAGTCCCAGTCAGCAGGAGGAGATAGAGTGTGAGGCGGAGAAGCGCCATGCAGCGGGCGAAATAGACTCATTCCCGGCGGGCCAGTTATCGGGTATGGAGACAGGACAGGTTAGTTCGACCCGGAATCGCAACCCAACGAGTGTCTCGGAGACCGCGCACGATCACCTCCCTTCTGACGGGTCTTTGTGGCTGTCAACGCAGACCATCCCGGACTCCTCTGTCCCGCAGGGTTTGGGGTCTCGCAAGTCGGATGCTGGGGAGCAAGACAGATGGCGGGATAATGAAGACACTCCCACCCTTGGCCAGTGGGCCGTGTGTTCATCTGATTGAAAGCGTGCTGTAGCACACCTGATCACCCCTGCAGTATGCGGGAGGGTGTCAGCGTGCATATCGTCTCCTTCAGCAGGCCGTTCATCCTCTCGATCAGGCCCGATGCCTGGGGATGATAGGGGATGTGAAACAGCCACGTGATACCCTCTTCTGCCGCCCAGTTTTGTACCTTGGCCTCCGCGAAATGGAGCCTTGAACGGACTGTACCTCCCGTGGGACTCCATAGATGGAGGGGAGGTACTGCAATTATTTGATGGTGCTGTTCTGGTCGGCCCTATCACAGGGCACCGCCAGCAGGACACCTGAGTACGTGTCCATCATCGTTAGGGCGTACTGCTTTCTGTTATGGCGTGGGAGCGATCCGATATAATCTCTCTGCCACACGGGACCCGCTCCCGTGTCACGGCGAATGTGGCCCGGTGGCCCCGACGGCCAACATTCTGGTTTTACTTGCTGGCAGATGGGGCAGTTCACGACCGTGGCCTTACATAGGTCCATTGTAAGGGCGACTCCGAGCTGTTCTGCCCAGCAGCTGGTACCATCGGCCCCGAGGTGCCCGCTCTTACGCATATCTGGGCAGTCTGGTCCACAGTGGTATTATATATGGCCTCCTGGGTCCTTGTGAGTGTGTGGGCATCCACGTGGTGGACTGATATGTGTTCGCTAGGCCGCTTAGTCTCAGATATAGCGCCAATGTCCCTGGCCCCAGATGGGGAGTCGGTGAATTTCCCACCCCGTTTCGTGTCACCGCGTCATCGGGCCGTCATACCGCTGGCCACTACCCAAGAGTCGCTGTAGATGTCGACTGGCCCGGTGGAGTTCTGTAGCGTGAGTGCCACCGCTACTATCTTGGCTAATTGACTGGACCCTCCCGCTCCTTCCTTTGTCACTATTTTCACCGTGGTGGTATGAAGTGCCGTCGCTTTCCAATGTTGCTTCCCGTTTTACCAGCGGCTGGAGCAGTCTGGGAACCAGGCATGCCGCTTCTGGTCTGTGTCAAGGGAGTCGAAAATTGGGCCCCAGGACACGGGGAAGTGAGCGATGTCGGGAAGGTCGGTGAGTGATTCCTGGGATTGAGGGAAGGACATGACCTTTTCGTGGAGGCGGCTAACCCTTTCGGGACCAGGAACGGCTGCGTCCGCGATATACCATTTCCACTTCACCACCGAGGACCTCTGGGCTCGGCCCTCTTTGTGAGTGGAGTCGGGGGACTTGACCCATCGCATGATGGGCAGATGGGGGAGAAGAATGACGGGGTCAGTTCTAGTTTAGTGCCATGTAACGAGGAGCGCCAGGTAAAAGGCCAGCAGCTGGCGCTCGAAAGGGCTGTAGCGGGCAGCATCCTCCGGCAAGGACTTGGTCCAGAAGCCGACACGGACTCTGCGCCCCTGCGCCCTTTGCCAGAGGCTCCATTCAGCGACCGAATTCAAAGGGGACCCCTTCTCTGCGGCGGCACGGGACAGGGCTTGCTCTACAGCTTGCTTCACTGTCTCAAAGGCAGCCTGTTGTTCAGGCCCCCAGAAAAAGGTGGCCTTTATTCGGGAAACCCAATGCAGGGGTCTCAGGTGCGGGATATGCTGTCACCAGTAGACGAGGAGACCCACGAACCTCCGTGCGTCGGATTTGTTCTTGGGAACGTAAAAAATCAAAATTTTGTTTAGTGCGCGCTCAGGGATCTCCCTCCCGCCGGCGTGCCAACGGAATCCTATGAACAATACATCCTGAGCTGGGCCTTGCACCTTTTCCATATTAATGGACCAGCTCCGCTCTCCGAGAGATGAAATTTCCATGTCAAAGGCTTCTGCAACAATGGCCTCGAAATGGCCTTGCAGCAAGACGTCATCGATATAATGGGTGGTTGCCACCCCCTGGGGAAGTTCAATGTTCTGAAGGTCCCGTGCAATTAACCCATGGCTTATGGTGGGTAAATGGATGTACCCTTCGGTGAGGCGTCTAAATGTATATTACCTCCCGTCCCAGGTAAAGGCAAACTGATCCTGGGAGGTGTCGTGGAGGGGGATGGAAAAGAAAGCACTGGTCAGATCTATAACTGCGTCCCATGAATTGTCTGGGCGCACTGAGACATTCTCCACGAGGGTGACTATATCAGATATTGCAGAAGCGAGAGGGTGGAGTCTTGTTCAACTACCGGTAGTCCACAGTCATGCGCTAGGTCCCATTCTTTTTCCGGATGGGCCAGACGGTGTTATTGAAAGGGGAGGCTGCGGGCCTATTAACTCCGTCCCGCAGCAAGGCTTGCAAAGCCTCTGTGATATCCTGGTTTCTCCCAGGTCACCTCTGCTGTCGACTGTAGACTCCCCGTGGGGGAAGGGGGAGGACAACTGGCTCCCACTTAGCCGCCCCGACCACCACCGTGGCTTTGGTGACTCCAAAAGTAAACTTGCCCCGACTAGTGTGGAGGGACAATTGATCCCCAGTATACACTCGGGCGAGTTCGCAATTAAAACGGCCACCGTTCGGGGTCTTGGTTCCCGATGGCCATTACGGACCTTGATCTCCTTTGCTGTTATAAAGGAACCTTCCAACCCCTCTATCTGCATCCGTCACCCCTTAAACGCAACGGGGTTACCTGGTACAATGGTTTGCTGGGCACCTGTGTCGACAAGTGCCATCCACCTCTGTGCATTCCGTTTTCCCCAGTGTATTGCTACAGCTATATGTGGCCTCAGATACCCCAGGCGCGGAAGGTTGACGAAGCAGATCCTCTGGGGAACTTAGCCTTCATCCTATGGGAGGGGGCTGTGGGCCTGCCATTCTGGGGTGAAGGCTCTTGTGGGTGGAATCGGGCCATCTCCTGCTGCAACAGGTCCCGTAGCTGAGCGAGGAGCGCAGGAGAAGCCGTTTCAGGTGAGAAGGAGCAGAGGCAATGTCAGCCTCTGTAGGGGCAGCCCACGTTACCCGGCGGTTTCGGGCAACCCCTGAGTCAGGCTTAGAACCGGAGTTGTCCCGCGGCTTTCCGCGGGCAGGCTCCTCCCCGCAAATCTCCTTCCAGCGCGAGTGGAGTGTGGGGTTCGGAGCTCCATCTATAATCACGCCATCCACTCCTGCCCGCAACAGATCCAAGTACAGGTGCTAGCGTGTGGGGCGCGGGGAGGTGTCCGCGGCTCTCGTCTGCGCTCTGCGGACCTTACAAGCATTCCTCGTTTCATGTAATCCAAACCCTCCAGGAGAGTGATACCTTTCCACACAGTCTTCCCCCCGATGGGTCCCATCAGGGGCAAGACCACTAGTGTTAATTTGGGGCAAGCGGTGGCGACTCCGTCGCCTGTTCGCGCGCTGGTCGCTACTATATTCTCTAAAAGCTCCAGGTCAACTGACCTCTCGTAAATACCTGTCACTAGCTCCCAATCTCTAATTATCCCCGTGCCCTCGCTGACTGTACTCCACTGGGGTCGCCGAATAGGTTCCATTCATGGAGGGTAGGGTACCGGGTCCTTACTGCGGTCACTACTCGGTTCCACAGCATGGCATCATTGCCTTCCCTCCCCGGTGGCACACACAGGGCATTATTGATGGTTTGCTGGTCAGACAGGCTCCACAGGACACATGCCTCCCGGTGGGAGAGGCTGAGATTGGAGGCCCCCGCATCCCACAGCTGGAGCAACCACGCGACCAGGTGCTCGCCGGCTGCTGGCGGTAACAGTCGGCCACCTGCGTTAAATCCTTAATGGAGAAATCCCGAGACACCTTGACCTCGGAGGCCTCCGTCCATTCTCTCCTGGACCTAGCTCATCCCCGTTCCCCTCCCTCGGGGAGCGAACCGTGGTCGGACGGGTCGAACAAGGGCTCAGGGACACAGGGTGGTGGTCGGGCGTGGAGGGGCTCTGCTCTTCAAGTGCCCCTTCCTCGTCCGGGTCCATACATATATCCCCGTCACCGAGCCAAGTGTCTTGCCGATAGCCGTGCCGGACCAGAGCTTGGATTTTCAAGGAATCTGGCTACCAGCCGGCTCTGCAAGCGTCTTGTTCCTGTTGTATTTGGGCCAGCCGGCAGGCGACGTCGGTATCCCGGACCTCAAGGTCATTGGCCCGGGTCTGGGCAGTTTGGACCGCCTCCTGGAGTATGCAACACCTTTTTCGGAGGGACTCTTATCTTTCTTACCTTTACTGAGCCGGTATCCTGAAACAGGCCAGTAATCTCCACCTGGCGCCTCAGGAGAGATGCTAGGAGCCAGATGGCACCCCTTGGGCTCCCTCTGGCACTGGGGAATCCTGACTGCTGGAGGAGGGCCACCACGTGGTGCCCCAGTTTCTCACCATGTGTATTGAACTGCTCATCCCAGTCCACGGTTTACTGTGGTTAGCCAGCAGGCAAACCAAGCTCCCAAATCGCTCACTCACCTGTCCACCCCAGGACCCTCTCCTCTATATCTGCGCTAGCTTTGTATCCCCAGTTCCAAAACATTCTCCTCGAGTTTGTGTCCAGCAAAAATCCTCAAGATCCTTCTCACAGCGCCAAATGTTGTGTGAAATTGATCGTTTCGGTCTTTGGAATCAAGGTCTCTGGAACACGAATTTTGTAGACCAAAACTAGTTTAATCACAAAGACAAACGCGGGACAGCATAGATGAGAACAGACACACGCTCACTAACGCAGGATACCACGATCAGGAGAGGGGATCGCAACTGCTGTAAAACACACACACACACACACACACACACACACACACACACACACACACACACACACACACACACACACACACACACACAAGCAAGCACACAAAAACAACGGACAGCTTCTGGATCTAACACTTCAATGCCTGAATACCCTGGACCAACATGGAGTCTGAGTGGAACGCTCCCTGCACTCCGGCCAGTGATCTCTGCAGCGTTGTTTCACTGCTCCTGGGCTCGTCAAAAAAGGGTGATCTAGAGATATCAGCCCTTCTTATGGTGCTAGAAGGCTGGGAATAACCTCACTGTTCCGATTTGAACAAACCAATCGTGTGAGGGTCAAAGACAAAGATTTTCCCCCAGCTAATTGTCAGGAAGGTTCAATGTGGTCAGTCAATTTCAGACTCTCCCTCCTGAGGGGGTTAGGTGGAGAAACAGCTTCACTGACAGAAGTATCACTTCCGATCCGAGGAGCAATGCTGTCCTCCGACCAGCAGGGGTTATTTCTCACAACAGATATTTTCTGCATGAATTCGGATATATGTTGCAGATGCTCAGTATGTGTACCAACACATATATCTATACACTGACATAGAGGACATTCAGAACAGAACTGAAGAATGCAGTGAAACATCTGCTTACCTTAAAAGGGTAGCTCTGCAAATAACGTGTAACTCCAGTTGCAATTTGGCGGAGACTTGAAATTAAAGTTCGTAGAATCATTGGGTTCTACAGATGGAATCTGCCCCTTCGGCTCAACTCATGTTACCCGGCAAGATACCTCTCTACACTTATCTCATATTTCTGCGTTTCGCTCATGTCTATCTAATCCTTTCTCATTTGTGCACCTGTCCAAATGCAGTTTACCGTTCCAATTGTACGTGCCTCCACCTCCGTGTCAGTTCATTGCATATACCCATCAACTTTTGTGTGGAAATACCGGTCCATGTTAATTTGTTAAATGTAATGTCGATAACTGTTCTCCTCGCTGAACTCACCAGATTCCGTGTCCTTCAAGGTGAATATAATAAATCATGGAGGGACGTACCTAACCATCGGCCATCTGTTTTATCCATCGAAGGCTGAAACATTGGTTGAACTGGGATGGAAAACATGCAAAGAACAAAGTGCGAGCTGTCTGATTGTTGGCAGAATCCCATTCGAAACTACTGGATTATTGACCTCTAAGACACTAGTGTGCATCATTATGTGGTTACTAGGGAAAGCTGACTCAAATTTCTGGTGTCAGGTAAAATGTGTTGGAATTCAATAGATTTCATGGTAAACGAACACATGCATTTGACAAACTCACATTTCAATACAACTGAAGTATCAAGGAGCTTTAAATATGAAGCCTCTCTCACCTGCAGATGTTGCTTTACAGTGTTTCGCGTACATGACGCGGGAGGGCGTAGTATCAAACTGCGCCGTTATGTGAAAATGAATGTCAGCTATTGCAATACATTGTTGCTGATTGAAGTTTTGTGGGGTTCACTAGTCTTGTCGTTCTGTATTTTAACGATCTTGTTGGTCTCGACCTGCTCAAATCGTAATTTGGTCTCAAATATTGGTCTCTAGGCACCTCCCGGTTTTTCTACCCTCATATTCTTTCATGAATAAGTATGTTTATGACTATTTCCTCTTAAATATGAAGACTTCCTGATTAAAGGCTGTCTAAAATTCCGGTAGGTTAAAAAATATCCATGTTTCTCTTCGATATGATCTTTCCACCTCCTGAGAAAAGCCACAGTTTGTACATGACCACTTACAGATCAAATCTACATTCTGACTATCATGAGCTTGTCAGATGTCTACTCTCGTTAGTGGTTTCTCTGCCAGAAGGAACAGATCCTAATAATTTCACAACCAGCGACGTGATCTGTATTTCATTGGCTTACCAATTGTTCCCTCTTTCAGCGGCAGGACAAGGTAAATAGTCCCACGACCCTTTGACTTTAGTCATAAGTTTGTCGGTAATTGTAATATAAATCGTCAAAGCGCCTGCGATTTCTATTCTTGATTGTTGACACCCCCTCGCCTACATTCCATACAGACTTTGTGACTGACCCCATAACAAACCCGCAAGCTTTTTTTAATCATTTCTTTCATTTCTGTCCCATGATATGTTTCACACGTTCTTCTCAATTGGTTTTCCACATCCCTCCTTTGTCTTCATTGTTGAGAAATCATTGAGTGTGACGCCACCATCCAACTCAATACACGCGCCAACGTTCTGCTTCTTGAACATGTCCAGATTTTCCATCTCCATCTTGTTGTACCGCATGGGTAAACCTTTCGCGACATGCGGATTTCCTTTGATCTCACGACCCCATTTCCCACGCCCTTTACTTTTCTAATTTCTGTTCCGTGCACTTTGCGCATTCACTACGTTTCACGTATCCCCACTATATTACTTTCTTGTGTTACGTATCCAATTGCACACCTTGTCATCCGTAGCATGGTAAAGCTTGACGTCACACATGTATTTTTTTTCGTTCATGCGAGTATGCAAAACCGAACGTATACTGATGCAGGCCCTGGCACCGAAATGGCCATGATACCTTACCCTGCACCCCTCCACACCTGTTGCTCGACACGATAAGTTCCTCCAGCAGATTGTTTGTTGTTCCAGAAACTAACTTGTAGTTTCTCGTGTCTTCGTCGAATCATGTCCTTAATTTACTCCCATTGCACAGAGACTGAAATCTTGAATTGCCATTTCCAGTGAACAGCTCCTGTTCCCTTAAAGTTAACCTTCATGTAATTGAAACCTTCCGTACTGTTGTAAATTTGTCCTTGATCTAAATAGTCAATACAGAGAATTGTCACTGTGCAGTGTTGACCATGACTCCCTGCCGTAATTGGCTGACTGTTGACGGACGTGTGCAAGGTCTTGAATGGTCTAAGTTCATCACAGAGAGGTTGCGGTTCCCCACAGCGAATTGTTCAAGAACGAGGATGCACCGCTGCAAAGCGTTCTGCAAATCGTCAGCGGAGAGGAAAGGAAAAGGAACCCTATTTTCAGAAGAGTTGCATGCAAATCTCTGCCTTGCTGGTTTCAGGAAACTGAATCATTTCAGGCTTCTAAAGAGAAACGGAACAGTTCCAGCCGAGAGCATGTTTTTTTCCATAAATTGCGATAACGTAGAAATCCCTAGAGTTCATTGCTTGGGCCTAACATGAACGCGGCGGGGCAAATGGCCTCCTTCTCTGCCGAGTTATGTTTCTTCAGACAATATGATTAATCTTTATCAAAACATTTAACCAAAAGGATGGATATGCTGTACGTTGATCCCAGAAATTAATATTTGCGTCGCACGGGCATTGTCACTGAAGTTATATCCCCCGTTATAGGTCGCACATCGAGAGATGTATATTCGGTCTGCTCCCCCGGATTTTATTATGGAGAACAGACAATGAAGCCTCGTCATCTCACATGACCAATTACAGCTTCAGATCCAAACGACAGCCTAGCGGAAGGAAGTGTAAGGCAGAATGTCGGGAGGAAGACAATAAAGAACTATCAAAATGGGGAGAATAGAACATAGCGCATTACATCATAGTTTCCCTCGCCTTCAGTATTATAATAGAGCCCATGCTGCACATTACAGGGACGATCAGCCAACATGGTTATGAAATCCAACGTTTATTTTGGAAAAAAAAGAGATTAGGAACATCGACAAGAGGTAGAGAAAGAGATTCCAGAGGATATTAACGTGGTAAGGCAGGTCTATGGAATGTGGCGTGTGGCGGGAAAATCCAAGACAGGATTGGATGAGGAAGAACGAGAACAAATGTGATCATTGTCAACGGTTGTGATGGTTAACTCGATGAGCTGAGGGATCTGGTTGCGTGTTGCACGGCTCCATCACAAATAAACCTGGAAACCAGACATAGACAGAGAGATTGTCACAAGAAATGAGACAGATGGCACTGAGACGGGGCACCCCACTTGTGCTTTTCATGTAAAGGAAATTCCAGTGGTGTAAAGTTTTCCCTGTTCCACTGAAAGATTCCTTGCTTATTTTGTACAGTGCCCGACTACTACTCATTTTATTTACCCCAAATTTGCTCAGTTGTGTGAAGCTTCGTTGTGTCAAAGAAATTTCATGCTGTCGGAAAGTAAAACATTTTCTGTAAGATGCCTGCCAAAAAAATTACATCTCCACACAGATGTGCCCCACTGTAGAAAAGGGTTCTCCTGGGGAACTGACAGGTGATCCACACTAAATATACTCGCTGACATCAAATAGCTTTTCCTTGTTGTGTACAGCTGAGGCCCTTTGTGCATAATATTCGCGAGGACTGAAGATTTTATATTATGCAACAATTATTCTCTTTTTTTAATGTGGGTCTATTGTACAAAAGTTTCTCCCACACTGCTGTAAAACATATCAGTCGTGTACAAACATTTCCGGTTGTAAAAATGATATTGTCCTCTGTGTGAAAACAAATTATCTTAATGGTTAAATAATGTCTTGTGAATTATTAAAGAACAGTGTCTTAGTGGATGACATTGTTTATTTCTTTGCAAGATGATCTCTCCAGTGTAGATATATGTGAGTACGAAGAGATGCCGAACATTGTGCGAACAATTTCTGTGAACTGTGGGCTTCACTGCCCGCTAAAAATAGTTTCCGTTGGACAAAGTTATCCACAGCAGTATATGCGAACACATTCTTCCGAAATGTGTTCCATGTCGCATAAAGATAGGCTTTATTGGCAAAATATGTTCCGCGTTGAAACCATCTCCTGACGGCGAGCAGATGCCGCTATTTATTTGCGATCATGTCCCAATATATGGGGAGCTTTGGTTAGACTGGAAGGTGTCGAAGGAAGGCGGCAGAAGTTAACTGCTGGAGGAACTCAGCTGGTCGAGCAGATTCTGTGCAGGAAACGAGATGGTTAACGGTTTGCGTCAAGATCCTGCAGTAGGACTGGACGTGGAGGGAATATGGACAGAATACAGAAATGAGAGGTGGGGAGAGCCAGTGACAACTGGAAACAGATGGTGGTGGTTTGGCGGGCAGATGGATCCATGGAGGTGAGAGGGCGTGTTCATACAGGCAGGCGGAAAAGGATGAGCGGAGGATCAGGCTGCTGAAAAGAGTGGGATGAGTGGTGGTTTGGAGAAATAAGCTCTTAGTGATAGGTGGAACCAGATTAAGGTGGGTGGGTAATGTCTAATGGAACTAGGCGAATGAGGATAATGTGTAATGGAAGCGGGGTGGGGGAATGGCAAGAGTGAACAAAAGGACAGAAGAATCCTGCTGGACTGGTGTCAGAGAGTAAGGAAGACAGGGAGTTCAGATAACATGAAATTGGAGAGTTAAATGTTTCTACTATTGGGATGTAGGCTACCCAATCAGAACAGTTGTCAAAATTCTTGTTCACATTTGGCCTCACTACAGCAGTGAACGAGGCCGAGGGCAGACAGGTCGGCGTGGGATGGGGGAAACAAAATTTGAAATGATGCTCGGCAGGAAGGTTTCGGCGAAGCAGCACCATTACCTTCCAAATAATTGATCTAATTCCGATTCGCGGACATCGCGATCTGCAAAAGTACTTACATTACAAAATACAGAAGATAAGATTCACCGTTTCTGGACAGTAGGCATTTTATTTACCAGCAAACCTATCAGTATACAACAAAATTGTTGATGACTACCCAGCGTACACTGTCCGGCGTCTATTGGATATGTCCGGGGTAGGGGCCTGCAGTACTTGATCTATTGGGAGGGATACGGTCCGGAGTAACGTTCCTGGGTTCCACGCTCCTTCATTTTGGACCCAACATTAATTTGGGACTTCCATCGGAGCCATCCAGACAAGCCTGGTCGCTGAGAGGCTCCCGTTGAAGGTAGGGGTGGGGGGGGCGTGGGGCGGATACTGTCATGGTTCTGATCTCTGGCCCTCGATTTGGCTCCTTTAATACCTTGTTGTACAGCACATGGATTCCATGCCGGACTGATTACATAACGACACACACCTGAGCCTCATCAGGGGCCTAGCATAAGTACCTGTGTTTCTCTATCACTAGCTACCAGAGTATTGGGCTACCTTTGGGTATACCTTGGCTCCTAGCTGCTGGAGTGGTCTGGTCTAGAGCAGTCCTGTGTCCCTGTGTACTCTTGAAGATCCAGTCTGTGTTAGTATTCCTCTTCAGATCTCCGGGGCAATATTCCTTCCAGGTGCTGTCTGTGTTTTGTCCTGAGGAAGTATCCTGACTCCAGTCTCGTATCAGTGTGCCACATTTAGGTTGTCTGCGAGCTTTCGCTCTGATCAACACTGTGACATATCTGAGATCAGAACAGGGTTTGTATGAACTGTGGAAGTGGACGAAGGAATAGCATATGGTATTTGACATGCACGAATGCGAGATATTGCATTTTGGTCAATTGAATCAGGGCATGACTTAATTTGTAAATTATAGGGCCCTGTGGAGTGTTGTAGAACAAAGAGAACTGGGATACAAGTACATAGTTCCAGTAAAGTGGCTATGACGGTGGGCAGGGTGGCGAAGAAGGAATTTGGAAAGCTCGACTTCATCAGTCAGTACATTGCCTTCAAGATGCCTTCATGAATAGGACTTGAATCGTCAGGTTACAATTTCCCAGGTTATTGGTCAGATCACTGTTGGACTATTGTGTTTAGTTCTCTTCGCCGAGAAAAAAGGCAGATAAGTGTGCAGTACGAATTGTGGAGGAGTGTCCTTTTACGTGCCGTATCAATCTATCAATCTATCACTTTAAAGTATTCTCGAGGACATTACCTGGACTGAACGGATTGAATAGCCTGGAATGTCTTTATCCGTGGTGCACAGAACGTTGAGGTGTCACCTTATTGGACGCACATACATCATGAAGGGAGCAGATAAGGTCAGTATTCATAGGGACGAAAGTCTAATACAGGAGGGCACATGTTTAAAATGAGATTGAATTGATTTAAAAGGGATCTGGAGGGCAACATTTTCCTCGAGAGGGTGGTGGATATATGGAACGAGATGGCAGAGGAATCTGTAGGTATCATTATATATTCGCGACGGTTAAGATATATTTGAACTTGAATATGGATAGAAAAAGCCAAGACCGGTGTGAGCCAAATGCAAGCAAATCCGTTTTAGGATTTTCTTTGAGTGAGTGTTGCTGCAGGTGAATGTAATGTCGTTATGTGTCTTCTGTTAAGTTGAGGTGTATGAAAAAGTGCTGAATGTTTCCGTGAATATTGGATTATTTCTAACTCTGGAAATAAGTTAAAGACATTGCTCAGAGATGTAGTTTAGCATCAAATCGATAATCATGTTGTCAAAGTAGGAAGTATTAACATGCATTAGTGCAAAGATATATCAGGAGGTGTGTTTCGATTTCGGAAGTGGAACAATTGTGCGAAATCTGTGGATACATTTCGGAAACTGGAATGAGAGAATGAATGGATTAAATCGTGTCTTGAAGGCATCACTGAGGCACAGACTTTGTCAGGGTTCCTGCCAGAGTTAAACATTGCTGGTTCGAAGTAAAGTAGGTGTCATGAAGTGTCAAAACGGGAGTTAGGAAACATAGTGTTAACGAAGTGGACAATTCGACCATGTGTGGCAGCAAGAATGGTAAAGGGGAAATACACTCACAGCGTTCGGAATGAACAGCAGATGCTCATTCACTGTGTTTAAAGTACAGTCAAGCGATGTAGTCATTCAAATACAGATGCAAAGAGCATCCGGGACACCGTCGAGTGACGATCTCCATGGCGTGTGATGTATTTTATCGGATTTCTCCAATTAATTACTCCACAGTATTACTTATCCTACCTTAATCTGTGAGGGATGACTGGTGAAAGCGTGACGTCGATGCTGAAATCTGCAGTATATTCAAGACTGATTTCAGGACGAGTGAAGTGAACCAGTGAATGCGGGAAACGGTGACAGGAGAACCCGCCGAAATGCAAATATTAGCCGATAAGGCAGGTTGAAAAAACGATTTGAATATAACAAAATAAACAAATAAATCATGGTTCATCAATCAATTGCTTAATGCAGTGCAACAATTGTGAAAGGCAGACAGCAACTTCGGCCTCCCAGTCAATATCGGTAACTGAAAGAGGGACGGCTTATTTCAAAAAAGAACGATCTATTGGAAGAAAAAGTTGGTTGAAATCGTTCAACGTTGGTAACACAGAACAAAAATCGCAATGTTCTTCACTGAAATCCGTATACACGACGTCTAATGCTCTCAATTTATCGATGTGTTCAGTCACATCCTCAAAAAAATCCATCAGGCTCATACGTCAGGGCCTATCCTTGGAAAAGCTATAATGACTATTCCTAATCATATTGTACCTCTCCAAGTGTTCATAAAGCCTGCCTCTCAGGATCTTTTTCCATCAGTTTACCAACCACTGAGGTAATACTCAATGGTCTATAATATCCTGGGCTTTCTCTACTCACTTTCTTGAATAAGGGAACAACATCCGCAACCCGCTAATCTTCTGGAACCTCTTCAGTCTCTATCGACGATGCAAATATCATCTCCAGAGGCTCCCCCCTCGCCTCCCAAAGCAGCCTGGGATACATCTCATTCGGTCCCAGCGACTTATCCAACTTGATATTTTCAAATGTTCCAGCAGCTCCTCTTTCCTAATATCTGCATGCTCCAGCTTTTCAGTCTGCTGCAAGTCCTCACTACAATCGCCCAGATCTTTTCCGTAGTGAATACTGACGTAAAGTATTCATTAATTACCGCCGATATTTCTTCCGGTTCCATATACACTTTCCCACTGCTGCACTTGCTATTCACATACTTGTAGAATGCCTTGGGGTTTTCCTTAATCCTGCCCGCCAAGGGCTTCTCATGTCCCCTCTTGGCTCTCCTAATTTCCTTCTTAGGCTCCCTCCTGTTAGCCTCCTACTCTTCTCGATTTCTAACATTACCTTGCTCTCTGTACCTTTTGTAATATTTTCTTTTTCTTTTGACTAGATTTATTCTCGCCTTTGTGCACCACGGTTTGTATATTCTTCCCCGTCTCATCGGACTATGTCTATGCAGAACTCCACACAATTTTGCCCGAAATATTTGCCACATTTCTTCCGTACTGTTCCCTGAGAGCATCCGAATTTAATCTTGTAATTTCCTGCCTGAAAGACTCATAATTCTCTTTTCTCCAAGTAAACACCTTTTCTAGTCTGTCTGTTCCTATCTCTCTCCAGTGTTATCGTAAAGCGATAGAATTATGATCACGATCTCCAAAATACTCATCCACTGAGAGCTCTGACGCCTGACCAGGTCCATTTCCCAATACAAAATCAAGCACCGCCTCTATTCTTGTAGGCCAACCTGCATATTGTGTCAAGAGTCCTCCCTGAACAGATTTAACAAACTCCACCTCATTTAAATCCCTCACTGTCCAGAAACGCCAATCGATGTTGAGGAAATTAAAATCTCCCATCACAACAACTCTGTTTTTCTCACACCTTTCTGGGATCTGCTTCCCCATCTGCTCCTCAATATCCCTGTGACTGTTGAGCGGCAGATAAAAAAACACCCAGTAAAGATATTGACCCTTTCCTGTTCCTAACCTCTACCCACAGTGACTCCGTCGAGAGTCTCTGAACGACATCCACATTTTCTGCAGCCGTGACACTATCTCTGATCAATATTGCCACTCCCCCACCCCTTTTGCCTCCCTCCCTGTCCTTTATGAAACATCTGAAACCCGGCACTTAAAGCAACCATTCCAGTCTCTGAGCCGTTCAAGTCTCAGTAATGGCCACCACATCGTTGCGCCACGTATTTATCCCAGCTATAAGCTCATCCGCCTTGTTCACAACACTCTTTGCGTTAAAATAGAAACATCTCAAGCTGCTCTGAGCACGTCACTTCTCTATCACCTGACTATCCTCCCTCTCGTACCTATTGCAAGCTTTCTCTATTTGAGAGCCAAACACCTCTTCCCCAGTCTCTCCAGTTCGGATCCCACCCCACAAAAAATCTAGTTTGAACTCCCACCCCCAAACACATCTTTCCCTTCGCACTCTCTCCGCTTTTGGCAAAGCTCTCTCCAATACTCCCTTGTCCACTTGACTAGTCCCACAAATAATCCATCCGGCACTTATCCCTGCAACATCTGCCCCTACGCCTCCCGCACCACCATTCAGGTCAGCAATGCAGTCATTGCAGGTGGAAAAGCGCTTCACCTGTGAATTTGGTGATATCATTCGTGCACCCGCTCTTCTATAGCGGTGAGGCCTGACGCAAATTTGGTGATCGTTTCGTCAAGAACTTTCGTTCTGTTCGCCACAAAAGCAAAGATCTCCCTCTGGCCACCCACTTCAATTCAACATCCCACTGCCATAGCGACATTAATTTTCATGGCCTCCTCGACTGCCACATTGAGGCCAGAAGTAGTTTGTTGAAACAAGACCTCATATTTCGCCTTGGTCGTCTCCAACGTGATTGCCTTAACATTGATTCATCTAACTTCCGGTAAACCCTCCATTTTTTCTCCCGTTTTTATCCGTTGTCTTCACTCGTTCCTGTGGCCCACTTCTATGTTCTCTCCTGACATGCCCATCCCTTCAGTCGCCATCATGACCTGCCGATCATTTCCTCCTTCCCTTTATTTCATGGTTCACTGTCTTCTCCTCCCCGAATCCTTCTTCTACAGCCCTTTGCCTCTTCTACCCATTACCTCTCAGCTTCTTACTTCTCTTCCTCCCCCTATCCGACCTATTCCCACTCACGTGAACTTGAATATCACCTGAAATCGCCTATATTCTGCCTGCATGCACTCTTCCTCCTTCCCGACCTTTTTATTCTGGGTTCTGCCTTACCAGTCTTGATGAAGGGTTTTGACCCAAAATGTCGACTGTTTATTTTTCTCTGTGGATACTGCGTGACCTGCTGAGTTCCTCCAGCGTTTCGTGTGTGTGGCACTGTGCAGCAGTCACAACTTTATGTGCTTTAATAACTTGTTGATAGAAATTTTCAGAGTTCGCGTTGGTGCCACACAATTGTGTGGAATACCTTCACTGGTATTCTGCAAGGACATCCATCTGCAAGACAGAAAGGCGCGCAGAGACTGTACAGTGCACCTCCAAAACGATCTCCTGCGGTTACTGCGATCCCGTTACGCGGTTCGGAGGGAGCGCAGCGCATTACCATGAGAGCCAGTGGAAGCACCTTTGGCCACTTTAATCCTGTTTCCTCGCACAATTCAGCCTTCCTGTTTTTCAGGAGTTCTCTATGTCGCTCGACTGCTCTAATTGAGAGTAGTACGAGCAAGTGAAGTGATGTTTACTCTGCAAAGCTATCTTCCATTCCAGCATCATTTGGTATGAAAATTGTGGGCCGTTGTCACTTCCCGTCTTCTCAGGCATTCTTAACCCAGGAATGAATTCTCGTATTCAATATTTAGCGATATTTACAGAATTATTTCTACGAGCGGATAGGCTTCGAGCCATTGGAAAACAACAGCAACAGAATTTGGGAATGGATTCGCAGCCTGACGACATGCAGTGCCACATGCCACAATAATCCGCTGCTGCTGCTTTTTCAGCGAAATCAGTCCGTTTATTACCTTGAGATACTTCATCATTTACAACCGGCTCAGCCTTATATTTTAAAATAGCAACGGCAGAATGTAATCAAAGCGCAGAAAGGAGATTCACCTTCCTGGACTGGGACTACTGAAGAGGATGAACACCCCACACGATCTCCGGTGCTTGGGTGAGTAAACGGTCAGTTATATCATCATTCTGTTCCGCAGAAATATTCAAAACATGGTGTTGTAAATTGGTAGGATAAGTTGCAGATTCGCTAATTGTGAAGTCAACTGCCCCTTGGAAGACTGAAAGGTTTCCTTCTCGTTGAGTACAGATGGGTTCTGGTGCCCATCGAGTGGCATTCGGAAAAGTGGGTCAGCCGCAGATGGTAGTTTCGGAGCAGCAGCAATGCATTCGTGACCCACAAACACAGTAAGAGAAAAGTATTCACTGCGTCTGTCTCGCTAATGTTGCTTCACATATTCCTCATAGGAATGGCCCGGACCCATCGCAGAGTTATGCGCCGGACAATGATTAGCCGTGTGCCAACCGGATGTTATGCGGGTGTTTCTCCAACGCAAGTGGAGCTTCAGGGAGTTGCAGCAGTTGCTTAACCGTGGCTAACAGCCTGGTAGACAAAGATCCGTTAGTAATCTTCTATCCCAAATTCGTGTCTTACCAAACCAGATTGTTCCATCAATGCAGAGACAATTGCTGGTACTTTTAGTTGCACTCCTGTCTTCCCAGCATTCAGAGGAGATCCCACCCAACAATTAGCCTCAGAGTTCTTGCTGTTATTAGCTGATGTTTCGCTTGGTGTCCCTGAAGCTGATAAGTAGCTTCCGAGAGAAAGAGAGTCGCTGTGTCAGAAGTCCCAACAACGCTTTCTGCGTCTTTGCTCAATGGCGCTGGTGGCCAATCAGAAGCACGAATTGTGGAATAAGTGGTTCCAGTATAAATTAATAAATAAAGTTGTTGTCAATTTACTACCAAGGAAATAACAGTATCAGGAATCTTAATTATGGGTAGAATTTTGGCGTGGCACCCCGATCCTGGCGGCTGGTGGCGTTGATCAAATGAGTTGTCTGAAGTGAATTACGCAGTCTGTGTTGGCGGCGGAAATTGATAATTATCGAAGTTTCCTTGGCGCCGAGTGCACTCTGTCGAGTCCAATGAACAGGCTTTCGGGAAACATAGCAAACTCCTCGCGGACGTCCCCTTCCTCTACCCCTACCACGTCCAGGGCTCCGACCCGGGGGTTGTTGACCTGGAGCAACCACCAATGCTGATACAAGTAACATGTCTCCACCTCCATTGGCAGATTTAGATTTTTGATGTTGCAACTGTCTTTATGAATGTTGCAAAACAGTCACACTCTCAGTTAAGTCTCCCTCTTCTCATCTCAAACAAGTAAAAGTAAGCATTTCCTTCAACCTGAGCTGCAACCCATTTACAAGGCAGGCATCTCCGCTTCTGGGTTTAATTCGGAATGTTTTTGGAATACTGTACATATGCATTCTGCATGGTTATGAACATCCTCATCTTCCTTTCTCACAGTACTGTGTATCTACGCCAATCTACAATGCGATGGAAACACTCCCTCAAAGTATTGTTCTGTTCATATCGGGGACCTCCGACTGTGGTGGGGCAGCGGCTGAGCCGGAGCAGCCGAGTAGTCATAGGGTGACAATCGGAGAGAGCCTTATATATGTGGCTGAGGGAGGCGAGGGTACGAAGGCTTATGTTCATCTATTTCACCCTCTGATTCCTGTACCGGTTGTTTGGTTTTAAACACTTGAGGTAGACACAATTATCCTCCCCTCTCCTTGCTGTCTTTCCTCTTACTTCAGCACCTGTTGTACACTTTTCTCGCTCTTCTTGCGATATTCATCTAACCGAAGACCAAACCACAATTTTCTTGCACTTTTCTCCCTCTTCTAATGCCTTCTGTAGACACTCCCGACGGACTGCATCAAAACGGTTAGATGAATATCGCAAGAAGAGCGAGAAATTCTCATCTGCTCCGTCAGTACACTTCACCCACTCGTGAACATACTTATCACTTTCTGGTCCGTAATGCAAACACATAACAGGCGCCTGTGTCGGCCTAGGGGGTTCCGGGCGGTCTTTTGAGGAGCCGCCTGCTATCCCTATCAGTCTCTACCACTAACAGTCACACTCACAATCAAAGCACCCACTGACTATACAGAATTTATTTTTCTTACCCACAAAGATAATTTTCCATATCTTCTTCGTCGTTATGTGATCCACAGGTGCTAACTAGCAGGACCTAAACCCGTCCCCAGTCACCTAGGTCAGAGACTCGATCTTACGACCCCCGCCGTTGCCCAGGAACCTTGCCCTTGGACGTGGCGTTCAAACTTCCCTTAGCGGATGCCTCCCTCTGCGGCAACGAATGTGATGGCGAAAGTTGACGACTCTTCACCGGAAGAGTTCCAACAACATGCTGTTCAAATATGCTGCCTCAAACTCTGGACAGATCGAATGCCAGGGCCCAAATCTGTGTTCCCGGTATCTCGAAGCGAAAAGTTAGCGATCTCAATGGCACCTGTCTTCGCTGATTAACTGGACTGTGAAAATTTGCACTCTGTTGTCAATAACACTTTATTTACTTGTGCACAAGGAGAATAGTCCGGCCTCTGTCACCCAAGTATTCTGAAGTTTGAAAAACTGAACTTCCATGTTTATACCGCCATTGACCAGTATAAATCTTGTGCACCTTCGAATCCCTCATTTCCATATGTAAAATGCCAGTCACGATACTTTACTGAAGGTGTTAATAATAACCAATAGAAGCTTAAGTTAATGGCCAATTATAACTTTGTGTAAGTAAAGTAATTGTCCACTAATTAGCGTGTGACTGTCACAATGTTGAGCAAACTCACAGAGAACCCAAATGCGGCACACCGATACAAGACTGGAGTCAGGATAATTCCTCAGGACAAACACAGGCAGCAACTGGAAGGAATCTTGCCTCA
>JAUZTB010000089.1:50168-75872 GCA_034780895.1 Rhynchobatus australiae | reverse complement strand
AATTTCTAGGGTAGGGACATGTTCGGCACAGCTTTGTGGACTGAAGGGCCTGAATTGTGCCGTAGTTTTTCTATGTTTCCATATTTGTATCCTTCTGTTCCTGAACACACACTGGGGCCCTACTGTTCATTGTCTGTGCTCTGCTCTTACTTGACCACCCAAACTGAATCAGTTGGCAATTATGAGGATTAAATTCCATCTGCCATGGTTTTGCCCAACTTACCAGCTCATCATTATCTTGCTGTAGCCTGAGACTACCCTATTCTCCATCCAGCATCACGCCATTGTTTGTTCAGTTTACCACTGACCCGAGGCACTTTGCAGTCAATGACCTACTTTAGTGTGGTCCCTGCCATAACGTTGGAAGATGGCCAGTCAAACTCAGTGAGCAAGAAACAGTAATATGAGACCTGCCAGGTCATCTGCTTCAATGATGATGGTAAGTGAATTGGTATTGGCTGGGACACTCAGCAGAGCTGTCTTGCGTTCCTGTTGGATATTATCATAAGATTCCTCTCATCGATCTGAGGAGGCAAACTTTTACGAAGGCAGCAGCTCTGGCAGGGAGGCACACCCTCAGCATGGTATCTTGATTGTTAATATCTGTTTTTGAGCTCGAATTCCAATGCACAGCCCTTCCACCTCAGGGCATCTACATCGCTGCCTGACCAAAGCTGATAAATACACCAGCATGGACCAGTGGGGCTGAGTATCACACTTCTTGAACTACACACTTTGATGATGGATCGGTGGGGTCAATGGCATGGAAAATGAAGGTAAAGCTTAAAGGGAAGGGGATCAGGGGAGGTTATTGAAGTCTCCGGAATAAAAAAAAGGGCAGTGTTTAGAAAGGGTTGGGAATTTAATTTCTGGCAATAATCTGGGGGGAGTTTCTGGGAATGTGGAAAAATAAAACAGGAATAGTATTAGTGTAAGTGGATGCTTGATGCTTGGCATGGGCTCAAAACCGAGAGGTCGTTTTCTGTACAGTTTGTCTCTCGGGTAGATGGGGTCTGCTGAAAATGTGCTGCCTGAAGGGATCTACTCAAACAAGGCTCTTGCAATTCATCTCTTCAAGGTCTATTCTACGTAGTTTTAATTGTCAGTTATGTTTAAAGTGTGTGAACTTGCGCTCATTCCTGCATATAGTTTTCACTTCAAGAGATGAGATGGTTTACCTTATTTCGGATGTATTCACGTTTGTTTGCGAACATACTCTAATGTTATATGCATAAGATATTACAGACTGCATTGTGGAACAATGGGTAGCGTGATGGTGTTGCAGTTAGTGCCACTGCCTTACAGCACCACTGATCCGAATATCTTCAGAATAGCCACGTTCTCCGGTGATCAGGCGTTTTACATGCGCATGAGTGGCTATCTGGCTCCTCAAGCCTGTCCCCCACTCCATATAGTCATCTTTTTGATTCATTCAAGGGATATGGGCTTCAGAGACAGAGCTAATATTTAATTATCCATCCCTAATTGCCCTTGAGAAGGTGGTAGTGAGCCGTCTTCTGGAGCCGCTGCAGTCCTTGAGGTGTGGGTATAACCATAATAATATGAGGAAGTGAGTTCCAGGATTTTGACCCTGGGATGGTGAGGGAATAGCAATAGATTTTCAAGTCAGAGTCTTGTGAGGCTTGGGGGTAAATTTCAGCTGGTGGTATTTTTGCTGCCTTCCAGCTGGTAGAAGTTTTGGGTTTAGATGGTGCTGCCGAGGGTGCCTAGCTGATCTGCCATAGCCCTCAATTCCCAAATTTTCAAAGATTTATCTGCCTCCTCTTTCAGTACATCAAATGATTGAATGTCCATAGTCCGACAGAGATTCACCATTCCCGGCGTGAAGAAGGTCCAATGCATATTGTCTTTTTATTGCCAGCCCTTTGTAATTTTGGTCTCTCCTTCATGGGTCTGCACTTGCAAATGTTTCTAAACCACCCTGTCATGGCCCCCTTAGGATACAATTATGCTTCACCAAGACTACATCTTATTCTCATTAACACCAGAACTTTGAGAAACAACCAGTTAGCCACACATGATACGTTGACCCTCTCATCTCAGGAATTGGCAGTGGTTCTTTTCAACACCTTCAATGCTAATATTATCTTTTATTAAATAAGGTGCAGTACTCGGATGTAGCCTCATCAATAACAATACTTCGCTATTTCTGAACTCCAACCCCTGGTACTTCCCAACAATGTACTGATAAATAGCTCCCAGTGTGGCACATGGACCAAAGGGGAGTGGATGGGATGTGACAGAGAGAGAATAAGTTGCAGGGCCAAAGAGGAAATCAGGAGAGGAAAAATGGGACGGATGCGATTGCTTTCCTGGGAGCTGCCATCGACCGAATGGGCCAAATGGCCCCGTGTGCGACGATGAGTAGATGCAGAACTCTTATTGATGCAGTTTATTCTAATTTATTCAATGTGTGTGTCCACAACTGGGGATCTGTGACCTTCCCTGGTGCTACATTACTGGCACGGAATGTGCTGGAATTGATAATCTAGGATGTACCAACAGAATGCTTTCAAAACCACCCCAAGGGGCAAGGTGTTATAAAATTTACTGGGACTAAGGTCAGACATTTCAATCGGTTCTAGTGGACTGCACCCAAGGGTTTTAAAGGAAGTGCCTGCAGAGGTGGTGGAGGCATTGACTGGAGTTTTTCAAATCCAGTGGATTTGAAAACCACAAATGTGGGTCTACCGATTCAAGAAAAGAGGCAGACATAAAGCCTTTAACTTTGGGCCTGTTGGCGGCAGGATGCTGGAATCCATTATTAAGGAAAAATAGCTCATCATTTGGAGAAGGTTAATAGAATAAAATCAAGTGAACATGTTTTATGGAGGTAAATTATTTGACAAATTTGCCGGAGTTATCAGAGATCAAGCAGAGTTGATGGAGGGGAATCTATAGATGCAGTTTGTTTGGATTTTGAGAAAGCATTTGACAAGGTGCCACATAAAAGTCTGATGCACAAGGAAAGAACACACTTTGTTAGGGTAAGTGTTTTCAAAGGACTGAAGATTGGTTATGGCATAGAAGACAGTAGAATAAGTGGATGTTGTAAAGGCTGGAAGGTTATAACAAATGGAGTGGGACAAGGATTGGTCCTCAATTATTTCTGATTCAGTTTAATGAGTGGGAGGAGGACGCAGAGGGTAAGTGATTTAATTTTCTGCTGATATGAAAATAATTTGAGGCCCTGTTCTCGTGTGGATCTGTAACTGCGTATCAATAAGTTGGGTTAGTGGGTGAAGATGTGGCACATTAAATTTGATTAGGAGAGTGTGAATGCGGAATCCAAAGGCAGACCATTGTCTAAATTCAGAAAGATTGCAGGTATTCAGTGTGTTCTTGTGCAAGAATTCCGAATGGTTGCCAGCGTAATGGTGCCAGTGGTTTGGAAGGAAAATGGCACAGCAGCCTTTATTGCAAGAGGGTTGGGGCATGGAAATAGGGAAGTAGTCTGATAATTGTACAGGATACTGATGAGACTACACCTGGAGTTGTGGCAAAATTTTAGTCCCCTCATCTAAGAAAGGAGATACTAGCATTGGAAGTGGTTCAAAATGAATTCATCAAGTGGATTCCTGGGAATTTAGAAGGCGTGATCTTATTGAAACAAATATGAACCTCAGGACATGACAGGGTAGATGTCAAAATATTTTCACGAGTGGGAGAATCTCTATGGAGGGATATAGGTAAAGATTAGTGGATGCTATTTAAAACGATGGATATGGTGTATTTAGAATTTTGGAAATAATTTGATGCGGTCCTGCACAAGAGATTGGTTAACACGTTTGCTGCTCATGGAATTGGGAGCAATCTGCTGACGTGGATTGAAAATTGATTACCAGACAGGAATTAATAGTGAGAATAAATAGTTCACTCTCAGTTGACAGGCTGTGACTAGAGGTTACCACAGGAATTGGCTGGAGTGGCATCAATGGCTGGAGTTTCTGCGACGAGGAAAGTGCAAGACATATACTCCAAAAAGAAGAAATTTTCGAACTTTGTTAACCAGTGTCTCGTGGAGGACCGCATCAAATTCCTTCCAAAATTCTAAATACACCATATCCATCTGTTTAAACCGAAAAACGTTCCTCATATGTTAACCCTCTCATTCTTGGAATCATCCTGGTGAATCTTCTCTGAACACTCTCGAACGTCAGCACATCCTTTCTTAAATAAGGAGCACAAAACTGCTCACTGTACTCCAAGTGAGGTCTTACCAATGCCTTACAGAGCCTCAACATCACATTCCTGCTCTTACATTCTGTTTCTTGAGAAATAAAAGTCAATATTCCATTCGCCTTCTTTACTACCGACTCAACCTGGAGCTGAACTTTCAAGGTATCCTGCACGAGGATTCCCAAGTCCCTTTGCATCTCTGAACTTTGAATTTTCTCCCAATTTAAATATAGTCTGCCTGTTTATTTCTTCTACCAAAGTGCATGACGATACACATTCCACCATGATATTTCATTTGCCACTTCTTTGCCCATTCTCCTAATCTATCCAAGTCTCTCTGCAAACTCTCCGTTTCCTCAACACTACGAGCCTCTCCACCTATCTTTGTATCATTAGCAAACTTAGACAACAGAGCCAAAGGAGCAGAGTAGGCCTTTCGGCCCATCGGGTCTCCTCCGCTATATCACCGTGAGCTAAACTATTCCCATCCAACCCCAATTCCCGGCACTTTCCAAATATCCCTCTATACCTCGACTTAGATACCTATCAATCTCCTCCTTAAACACCCCAATGATCGGGCCTCCATAGCTGTACGTGGCAACGAATTCCATAAAGCCACGACTCTCTGGCAAAAGACTATTTTTCTCATT
Organism: Rhynchobatus australiae; assembly: GCA_034780895.1. Lineage (NCBI taxonomy): Eukaryota > Metazoa > Chordata > Chondrichthyes > Rhinopristiformes > Rhynchobatidae > Rhynchobatus > Rhynchobatus australiae. Next base: position 71,022 of record JAUZTB010000089.1, on the reverse strand, counting down.
TCTGTTCTAAATGGCTACTCTCGAATTCTACGACTGTGCCCTTTAATCCTGGACTCACCCACCAAGGGAAACAACTTAGCCACATCTACCCTGTCCAATCCTTTCAACATTCGAAATGTTTCCATGAGGTCGCCTCTCATTCTGCTGTACTCATATGATTACAGCCGGCAATCTCTCGTCGTATGTAAGCCCATTTATTCGGGGAATCATCCTCGTAAATCTTCTCTCAACCCACTCCAACATCAGTACACCCTCCCTAAGGTAAGGTGCCTAAAACTGCACGCATATTTCCATAGATCCATAGAAAACTACAGCACATAAAACAGGCCATTCGGCCTTTCTAGTCTGTGCTGAAATATTATTCCGCTCGTCCAGCACCGTCCATAATCTTCCAAACCTCTCCCATCCATGTATCTATCCAATTTATTCTTAAAATTTAAGATTGAACCAAATTTACATTTACCAAGTCAGACGGCAGCCCGTTCCACACTCCCACCACTCTCTGAGTGAAGTTCCTTCTAATGTCCCCCCTGAACCTTTCCCTTTCACGCTAAATACATGTCCTCTCGTACTTATCTCTCCTAATCTAGATGGAAGGAGCCTACTCGTAATTACTGTGTTTCTACCCTCATAATTTTGTAAACCTCCATCAGATCTCCTCTCATTTTTCGGGTCTCAAAGGAATAAAGTCCTGACCTGTTCAACCCTTCCCTGTAACTCAACTTCTGAGGACCCAGCAACATTCTAGTAATTCTTCCCTGCACTCTTTCAATCTTACTGATATCCGTCCTATAGTCAGGTGACCAGAACAGCACAAAATACTCTAAATTTGGCCTCACCGATGACTTGTACAACCTCACCATAACATCCCAACTCCTAAACTCTGTACTTTGATTTATGGATTCACGGAATGCCAGAAGCCTTCTTTACAACCCTGTCTATCTGTGACGCCACTTTCAGGGAATTATGTACCTGAACTCCCAGATCCCTTTGTTCCTTCGCACTCCTCAGTGCCCTACCATTTACTGTGGATGTTCTACTTTGATTTGCACTTCCAAAATGCAAAATCTCACATTTGTCTGCATTAAATTCCATCTGCCATTTTCTGGTCCATTTTCCCAATTGGCCCAGATCCCTCTGCAAGCTTTGAAAGCCTTCCTCACCGTCCACTACACCTCCAATCTTAGTGCCATCAGAAAACGTGCTGGTCTAATTTACCACAGCATCATCTAGATCATTGACATAGATAACAAACAACAACGGCCCCAGCACAGAACCCTGAGGTACACCACTAGTCACAAGCCTCCATTCTTAGAAACAATCATCCACTACCACTCTGCCTTCTCCTACACCAGTTTACAACCTCGCCATTGATACCTAGTGTTTGAACTTTCTGAATTAACCTTCCATGTGGGGCCTTGTCAAAGGCCTGAATAACTCCACGTGGACAACATCCACAGCCTTTCCTTCATCTAAGTTCTTGTAACCTCCTCCAAAATCTCTACAAGATTCGTTAAACACGATCGACCACGCACAATGCCATACTGAATATCCTTAATCAGCCGTCGGTTGTCCAAATACTTGTTTATCCGATCTCTCAGAACACGTTCCAATAATTTACTTACTACTGATGTCAGGCTCACCGGCCTGTAATTACCCGGTTTACTTTTAGAGCCTTTTTTAAACAACGGAACAATATGAGCTACCCTCCAGCCCTCAGGCAACGCACCCGTGGCTAAGGACGTTTTAAATATATCTGCCAGGACCCCTGCAATTTCTACACTAGTCTCTCTCAAGGTCCGATGAAATATCTTGTCAGGCCCGGGGATTTATCTACCTTTATTCGCTGTAAGGCAGCAAGCACCAGCTCCTCTTTAGTCTTTATATGTTCCATGACACCACTGCGTGTTTCCCTTCCTGCCATGTACACTATGCCAGTGTCCTGAGTAAATGTTGATGCACAAAAACTGTTGAAGATCTCCCCCGTCTCCTGAGGCTCCATATTTCGATGACATGTCTGCCTCAACCAGCCTTTCAGCCAGTGAATTCACTCCTGCTCTCCGAGGTGGGTGATATTTTTTCCTGTGAAGGGAATTAGCCCCATGCCCAGTTATCCCCGCCTTGACCTCTCATGGTTTTATACTCATCAGTCTCTTTCGTTGAAAGAAAGTAATCCCAACTCGGTGAGTATCTGCTTGTCACTAGAATTCTACAATTACAGCAACTTCCTGGTGTATATGTACTTCACCCTCTCCAGTGTCATCATATCATACCTGTAAATGTGGTGACCAGGACGGGGCACACTTCCAGGTTTGGCCTGACTCATGGGCTACACATTTGCAGCAACGTCTCTTGGTTCTTGAATTCTCTGCTCATAAAGTCAACCACCTCTGGTGCTATCTTCACAGATCTGTCAACACACACTCCGAGATCACGCTGTTACACTACTCTGCTTGATATTTGCACATCTGTTCTGCATTTCCTCACATTGTTTGTTGTCTCCACATGCAGCACCTCAGCCCTCTTCAAAACAAGTTCCATTTGCAGCTTTTATTGCCTATGAACCATCTTCGGATGTCTTCCTGTAACCTGGAGATTTCTGCTTCAACATGGCCAATGTTCTTTGGTCTTATTATTAAACCTCCCAACTGTGGCTTCTCCCTTTCATTCTAAGTCATTTACATGTTGGATCTAAACCATGGGGATGTACTGAGCCCTGTAGTACCCCACCTCACACAATGCTTCAATCACTGACATTCCCAACGACCTTTATCCTTGCCTTTCCCTCTTTTTGGCCAGGTTTGATTCTAACACCACTTTTCCTGGGCCCTCATGGATTTAAGCTTATTGACAATGAAAATGCGAAACTGAAATGTCTTCGTAGTGTGAACTTCACTCATCAAGTCTCTTGATGATCTACAAACATTGTAAATTTCACCAGATCCAAACTGACTGACCCAGACAAGGCTGTGCCTCTCTGGCTGTTGATATGCTGTGCCCCAGGATTTGTTTCAATGGTTTTTCCTACTGACTGGCCTCCTGTTACTCAGACGGATGTCTTCGCCTTTGAGGGAATAGTACCGCACCACCAAACTTCCAGTTGTCCACCACCAAGTCTGTGGACAAAGCCCTGGAAAATAGAGCTTTCCATTTTACAATCAGTGGTGTCGCAATCATACATCTCAGAAACAAGTATGTCAATGCCAACATACCATGGACCATCAAGGTCTGCAACTCCTATTCCATAAGACCATGAGGTATAGAAGCAGAATAAGGCAATTTGCCCCATTGAGTCTGCACTGCTATTGATTCCTGGCTGATTTTATCAACCCCATTCTCTCACCTTCTCCCCATAAGCCCTTTTCCAATCTAGAACACACCAATCTCTACCTTCAGTACAGCCAATGACTTGGCTTCCACAGACCTCTGTGGCAATTAATTCCGCAGATTCACCACCCTCTGGCTGAAAAGCTCCTCATCTCAGTTTTAAAGTATGCCCCTTTATTCTGAAACTGTGCCCTTCGATCCTGGACTCTCCGAGTAATGGAATCATTCTCTCCACCCACATCCACTCCATCCAGGCCTTTCAGTATTCAGTTGACTTCAATATGACCCTCCCCCAACAACCCTCCTGAGCTCCAACGAGTAAAGCCTTGAGCTACAAACGTTCTTCATACTTTAAGCCTTTCATCCCCGGGATCATTCTTATGAACTTCCTTTAGACCCTCCCCGGGGCCAGAACCTCTTTCCTTAGAAATTGTGCCCCAAAATAGCTCACAATATTCCAAATTCAGTCTTACCAACACCTGAAAAACCAACGCATCTGGTTTTATATTCCAGTCCTCTCTAAATGAATGCGAACCTTATGGCTTCTTTACTACTGACTCAACCTGGAAATTAACCTTGAGAATACTGAACTAGGATTCCCAAGTCCATTTCTGATTTTTCTCCCCATTTATAAAATAGTCTACAGCTTTTTTCTTCCTACCAAAGTGCATAACCCCACACTTCCCTACAATGCATTCAATTTGCCACTTCTTTTCCCACTCTCTCAACCTGTCAAAGTCCTTCTCCAGACTCCCTGCCTCTACGAAACTACCTGTCCCTCCTCCACCTACCTTGGTATCATCTGCAAACTGGGCCATAATGCCATCAGTTCCTTCATTCAGATCAGTGTAGAAAGTGAACAGTTGCAGTCTTTAACAGTGACTGCGGAAATCTTCCAGTCACCAACAGGCATCTTGAAAATGACCCATCGTTGTTCCCCATCCCCATCGTCTGATCGGCCAGTCAGCCAAACTTCCATCAATACTCGTACCTTTCCTCGAACAGCTTGTACTCTTACTTTGCTTGGCAGCCTCGTGTCTAATATCATGTCAAAGGCATCCTGGAAAGCCAAGTTAATAACATCCATCAACTCTCCTTTGTCTAACCTGCTTTATACCTCCTCAAACAATGTTCAATTATTTGTCAGGCAATATCTTCCCTTAACAAAACCATGCTGATTTTGCCCTGTATCATGTGCTTTGAAGTCATCTAAAATTTCATCTTTAATAATGGTCTCTAAAAAATCTTACAAAGCTCTGGGGTTAGGCTAACTGGCCTATAATTTCCTGTCTTTTGTCTCCTTCCCTTCTTAAACAGGGACATGTTCCTTGCTGATGTCTCTTTCCAATAAACTCTGGCCAGCCCCTCCTTATTCCTCTGTAGTTACATTTACTCAATCTTAATACTGTTACATCAGAATTCATCTTCTCTGTCTCAGACAGCAGGGTCACTGTCTCTGAAGGGCTCCTTCAACTTAAGCTCCCTGATCAAGTCTGCCTCATCACACAAATCCAGAATTGCCTCTTCTCTGGTCGGCTCCACCGCAAGCTGCTCTAAATGCCATCTCGTCGACATTCCACAAATTCCTTTTCTTCTGGCCCGCTTCCAACCTGATTTGCTCAGTCGACCCGCATATTGAAGGCCCCACGATCACAATAACATTTCCTTCCTCACCTGCCTTTCAATTATGTTTTGTATCTCACATCCAGATTATTATTCAGAAGCCTGTACATAATTCCTAGCAGGGTAATTTTACCTTTGCAATTCCTCAACTCTACGGACAAAGATTCGACATCTTCTGGTCTTAAATCGCTCCTTGCAATCATAGAACATTACAGCACAATGCAGGCCTTCAGCCCACAATGCCAGCATAGCTAGTTCCTCCTACCTGCAGGATGCCAATATCCCTCTATATTTCTCTCATTCATGTGCCCATCCAAGCTCCTCGTAAAAGCCCAAATTAATTTGCCTCCTCCACACTGTCAGGCAAAACATTCCAGGCATCCACTACTCTGAGTAAAAACGTGCCCCTGACGTCTGTTCTGATCCAATCCCTTCTCACCTTCAATGCATGCCGACTTTTTAACCTACTCGAAGATCAATCTGAACATTCCCTCCCACATACCTTTCCTTTCTTTAATCAATGTGCCTATCTGCGAGTCTCTTAAATGTCCTTAATGTATCTGCTTCTACCAGCACCCCTGGCAAGTACATTCCACGCACACACCACCCTAAAAAAACTCTGATATCCCCCAAGTACTTTCCTCCAGTCCCATAAATATTAGTCCCCCTTATGTTAGTTATTCCCCTGGGAAAAAGTCTCCAGCTGTCCACTCGATCAATACCTCGTATCATCTTGTACCCCTCCATCCGGTCACCCCTCATCCGTCTTCACTCCAAAGACAAAATCCCTAGTTCACTCAATCTATCCCCATAAGAAATGTTCCCCAATCCAGGTGGCATCCTGGTAAATTTCTGCACCCTTTCTGAATACACGCAGCTAAGTTTCCTTGGATACCCTGCCTCCTGACTTTCTGAATGAGCCCATTAGGAGGAATCTTATCAAATCCTTTACCAAAGTAAAGGTACTGTACCAAAGTACCATACACCACATCCATTGCTCTATCCTCAATATGTTTCATCGCATCCTCAAAGAATTCCGTGAGGCTCTTGAGGCATGACTTGCCCCTCAAAGCCATGCTGGTTATCCCTATTCAGACTCTGCTTCCCCAAACGCTCACAGGTCCTGCACCTAAAAATATTTTCCAATACTTTGCCCATCACTGAAGTATAATTGGACTGGACTATAATTCTCTGGACTATAACTCACTGGACTATAATTCCCAGGGTTATCCCAACTCCATTTCTTAATCAAAGGAATTGCATTTGCCAATTATCTGCTACTACTCCTGTGGCCTGTAAGGATGCAAATATCATCGCCAAGGGCTCAAATCTCTTCCCTAGCTTCCCATAGAATCCTGGGATATATCCCGTTCAGCCCAGAGGATTTATCTATCCTCGTGTTTTACAAAAAATGCAGCACATCTTCTGCATTAACATCGATAATCCATCAGCCTGATTTACGCTGTCCTTACAAACGTCAAGGTATATCTCTCTTACAGGTGAATGTTGAGCAAAACATTCATTAAGGACCTCTCCTGCCTCCTCTGACTGCAGACACATTTCCTCTTCTGTCCCTAATCGGTCCAACGTCACTCTGGTCATCCTTCTGTTCTTCAAATATCAATAACCGCCTTGGATCATAAGACCATAAGACAAAGGAGCAGAAGTCGACCATTTGGCCCACCGATCTGCTTCGCCATTCTACATGAGCTGATCTATTCTCCCATTTAGCCCCACTCCCCCGCCTTCTAACCAAAACCGTTGATGCCCTGGCGACTCAGATACATATCAATCTCTGCCATAAATGCACAAAATGACGTTGCTTCCACAGCCGCCCGTGGCCATAAATTCCACAGATTCACCACTCTCCAGATAAATACGTTTATCCACATCTCTGTTCTGCATGGGCGCCCTTCAATCCTGAAGTCGTGCCCTCTTGCACTAGACTCCTCTACCATGGGGAACAACTTTGCCACATCTACACTGTCTAGGCCTTTTAACATTCGAAATGTTTCTATGAGGTCTCCCCCTCATTCTTCTGCACAGCCAACAGCCGTCAAACGTTCCTCATGTGTTAACCTTTTCATTCATGGAATCATTCTAGTGAATCTTCTCTGAACCCTCTCGAACGTCAGCACCCCCTTTCTTTAATATGGAGCACAACACTACTCACAGTGCTCCAAGTGAGGTATTACCAATGCCTTATTGAGCCTGATCATCACATCCCTGCTCTTATATTCTGTTTCTCTAGAAATAAATGCCAATTGCATTCGCCTTCTTCACCACCGACTCAACCTGGAACTCAACCTTCAGGGTATCCTGCACGAGGACTCACAAGTTCCTTTACATCTCTGAATTTTGTATTTTCTCCCCATTTAGATAATAGTCTGCTCGTTTATTCCTTCTTCCAAAGTGCATGACCATACACATTCCACCATGGTATTTCATTTGCCACTTCTTTACCCATTCTCCGAATCCATCCAAGTCTCTCTGCAGACTCTCCGTTTCCTCAACACTCCCCACCCCTCTACCTTTGTATCATCGGCACACTTAGTCACAAAGCCAAATGAGCACAAGAATGCCATTCGGCCCATCGAGTCTGCACCCCTTCCTCACCATGAGCTAAACTATTCCCATCTAGCCCTAATTCGCGGCATTTTCTCCATATCCTTGTATACCTTGACTCATGTAATATTTATCAATCTCCTCCTTAAACACCCCCAATGATCGGGCCTCCGATGTGGCAACGAAATCTGTAGATCCACGACCCTTCCTTACCCTTTCTAAACTCCATCCCAGTTTGTTTTCGTTCTAAAGAATTTACTAACTGCTTCCACGCTATATTTCTGTTTAACCTTTTGCTCAATTTCCCGTGCCATTTGAACCCAAGCCCCCTTCTGCTGTTTAGTTTAAAACCCTATTAATGCGATCCACCGTGTCTCTGGTTCCAGAAGATTCAGGTGGAGCCTGTTCCATCAGAACTATTCCCTTCTTCCCCAGTACTTTTGCCAATGTCCTTCGAAATCAGACCCACTTCTGTGATACCAATCTTTGGGACAGGCATTTATCTCTTTAATGTATTTGACTCTGTGCCAATCATCATGCGACTCAGTTAATAATCCAGAGCTTCTTACTTTCTTGCTTCTGCTTTTTAATTTAGTCCACAGCTTTTCATATTTCTTCAGAAGATCCCTTTCTTGTTCTACCCATATCATTGGCATACACATGGACAATGACAACTGGATCTTTCCCCTCCCACTCCCGAATTCCTCTGCAGGAGAGATGAGATGTCCTGAACCCAGGCACCAGGCAGGCAACACAGCTGTTGAGATCATCGATCCTGGCGACAAAGAACAGGGTCTATTGCCCTGACTATACTCTATCTGCCATTGCAATATTTCTCTTCTCTTCCCCACTTGAATGACACCGTGAAACAGTGTTTCGTTACACATCCTTCCTACAGCCCATGCAGGGAGCTAAAATTTCAAATCTGTTGGATAGTTTCAAGGGCTGAGGAACCTTCGGCATTACTCCCTCTACATGCCTCACTCACACTCCCACTCCCCTTTCCCTGACCACTGATGTAGCTAATCTAGTAGTCTGACTGCCTCATGAATCGCAGCATGCAGGTAATTCTCCCCACCTTATGGCGTTGCAGTGTTTGAAGCTCAGATTCCAGCTCATTAACCAACATTTGTTGCAGACATGGTTACCAGGAACCGCAATGGGGTCCACCTTTTCCCACCTCATGCAGCTGCAACACATCACCTGATATTGCATCCCTATTTTATTTAATTAGTTGATTTTTTTAGATATAAAATTTAATTAATGTTGCTTAAATTACACATATGACAATGAAGCAATTTAGGAAACGGAAGTGTAAGGAGTTTCTAAAGGATTGGGCTATTTACTCAGCCTCTGCACACTCAGCCAAATCTTCCCCGCTCACCCTAATGCTGTTATTTCCTGCCTCTCTTTTATTGGCTGTTTGTTGTCCCAACTAACTAATACAGCAGCTACACTTCTCTGCTCCTCCTCTTGCCTTGGAAATCTTGGGTTCGTGCTTCTTTTAAACTCCTGATTGGCTCTGTGGTGATTGTAGTGTTTTTGGAGATTCTTCTCAAATGATGTGTAAGTCTCTGCCACCAGCAGTGTCTGGGCAGTGCAACCTTGCTCTGAGTGAAAGGAATTGTTCCTCAGATCCCCTAAAACCTCTTGACCTTTATGTTCAACCCCTGCCCTTCAACTTCAGATACCTCTGTTACAGAGAAATGCTTCCTATGATCTATGCTTGTCATATTTTTGTTCATATCTATCAGGTCCTAAATAGCTCCCTCTATCTATGGAAAACAAACCCAACCTATCCATTCCCCCTTCATAATTACGACACTCCAACCCATGATCCCTCCATTCCTCAGTACTCCCCAGGCTCTACCCTTCATTTTGTATGTCCCATCATTGTTCCTGCTCTTATCAGGATAAATTCCATCTGTAATTGCAGGTCTTAATCAACCTGTAGCCTTTGACTATCATCTCCACTATCAAGAACACTACTGATTTTCAAGTCTTCACTAAATTGCTAAACATTCCTCCTCCATTCTATTCATATTGTTAATGTAAATATCAAACATGTCTTTATGGTGCAACACTGATCACAGCTTTCCAGTTACAAAAAATAACCCATTTGTCATCACCTTCTGACTCCTATTAGCAAGCTAATTTTTGGATCCAGTTTGCTAATCTTCCCTGGGTCCCATAGGCTCTAATCTTTTGAACCATGCTGAAGGACTCCGGGAAGTCCATTTGACTCGATCATGACTTTCTCACGAATGCATTCTGTAACCTCTTGAAAAATTAAATCACATTGGTCAGATTGATTGCCCCTAACAAAATCATGCTGACTACCTTTGGTTTGTCCCTGCCTTTCTAAGTGTTGATTAATCCTGTCCCTCAGATTTTTCCCCCAAAAATTTCCTACCACTGACATTAGACTCAATTGCCTTACCTATCGTTGCTGCTGTTCGTTAAATAAGGGTAAAATAATTTCAATACTCCAGTCATCGTTTTCCTCACCTCTGCACCAGTGAAGATTTAAATATTTCTGACAAGGTCCCAGCAATCTCTTCACTTTTATATGGGCTTAATCGGTTAAAGTTTCTGGGATTTTGATATGCCTTCATCTGCTTTGTTTATCAACTCCATTATTTAACATTCACCACTTTAATGTCACTGCTGATACCATTCACCTCTTCTGTAAAGACCTGTACAAAGGATTGATTTAGGACTGTACACTGCCTTCTGCCTCCACATTCAGGCTGTTATTATGGTCTCCAACATCCCCCTTCCAATTCTCCTTCTCTCTGCATTGACAGAACCTCTCATTCTCTTTTCTCTATTATGTTTTATCTGTTATTATTTTTCACCCATGCTTTCTGTCTTCCTGATTTGTGTTGGAATTTCACTGCATCATCCTCTGCTCTCCTCCAGACTTTCTGCAGCTTTCAGTTATCAGTGCCTATTTTTTGCTTTATCCTGCCCTATGCTTTCCTCGAGGTCTGTATGGATCTAGAATTGGGAGGCTGCATCTCTGTTCATGGGGACGTTTATTCTGAGCCTCAACTCTGTCCTCCATGTGTGCCTCCTGTAACTCCTGAGCAACTGCAAGTTGTTGTTTTATATTGAAAATTCATAATCAATCTCACGCAGTATATTTGCTTTACCCCAATCTGGAGTTTTAACACTTGGTCTTTAATTGCACCAGTATGCTCTCTGTCGGCTATCTTTTCCACTTGCCCAGGCTGATCCCCAAATCTGTCCAGAACCTCTACTCTACTGTTAGTCTTGCTACGTCCTGATCAAGCAATATTCTCTTGAAAGCATTACAAGAATTTTTGTTGCTTCTCAACCCCTCCCTCCTGTACTATTGCAGTTGATATCATCGCTGCCTGGGAATATTTGCACAGTTTAGTAATTTGCCAACACATTTGTTCTTCGATCCTCCACTGATGTTGGGCAGCCTGCCGTGCACTTCAGACAATGTCTTTGGCCATTCTGTGTTTCCCAATTGAACTGGCATGGCTTTGCTCATTTGTTGTTCCAGTACATCATCGTTCCCGTCACGTTATATCTTCAATAAATATGGGTCCAGCCCCTTGGAGCATATTTCGCCAAGCAGCCACCTATGACCATACCATCAGCTTGTAGGAGTATGCAGCTGTGGTAAATGGCTACATCAACAAGTGCATTGACGATATCACTGTCACCAAAACCATCACCACACGCGCCAACCAGAAGCCATGGCTGACAGCGGAGATACACTGTTGAAAACCCGAGACGCTGCCTTCACGTCAGGTGATATGGCAGCCATCAGGACAGCTAGGGCCAACCTGTCCCACGGCACCAGGGAGGCCAAGAGGAGTTATGCTCAGAAGATCCAGGGATACCTCTCTGATACCAAGGACACAGGACGTCTGTGGCAGCGCATCAAGGCCATCACGGATTACAGGCCGCCAACTCTCATTTACGACAATGACGCCTCCCTCCCAGATGCGCTGAATGACTTCTATGCTCGGTTTAATGCACTTAACAACACCTCTACCGCTCAATGACCCTGTACTTTATCGGTCCTCAGCCAATGTGAGGAAGATATTATCCAGGGTTACCCCTTGAAAATCAGCAGGACCTGATAACATCCCAGGCCGCGTGCTCAGGGACTGCGCAGACCAATTGGAAGATGTACTCACCGACATCCTCAACATCACCCGGAGCCATTAGTTGTTCCCGCACGTTTCAAATCAACCACCATCAGACCAGTGCCTAAAAATTTGTACGTAACCTATCTAACTGGCTACCGCCCCGTGGCACTGACAGCAATCATTATGAAATGCTTCGAGAGGCTTGTCCTGCAACACATCAAATCCATTCTCCCTCCCTCACTTCCAGTTCGCAAACCGCCCCCAGTCGATCAATCGAAGATGCAGTGTCTTAGGGTTAGGGTTAGGGTTAGGGTTAAGTTTAGGGAGATCCAATTTGAATGAAGTGCCTTCAAATGAAACTTCGACTGTTTCTCCATGCACGGATGCCACCTGGCCTGCTGATTGTTTCAGGAATATTCTGATTTTAACTCAGCTTTCAGCATCTGCAGTTTTACTGACATTTCAAAATAAATATAAGCTATTCTGTGACAGTTGTGGTTGTCAGTATAAGAGTGCTGCAGACTCCTATCTCCCCGGAACCAGGATTCGATCCTGACCTCAGTTCCTGACAGTGTGGAGTTCTCATATTCTCTCTGTGACAGATAGTTTTCTCCTCATTCTCCTCTTACATCACGTCTCAAAGACTTTTAGGTTGTTAGGTTGATTGACCACTGTAAATGATAATACCTGCAGGAAAATGGCAAAAGATTCAAAAGGAATTTGAACAGTATGACGAGTTTATTGGTGCCTTTGTAGTAGGTAGGGGCACCAGAATTTGGGCGAAAGTAGCTCCGTTTTACATTGATCATCACCCTGTTCCCCTGTTCCGCTGTTCCTCAGCTACATACTCCACACTCGGTGATCTGTGTGTGAACTCCACCACCCTGAATTAACCCTGGAGGAGTTCAGATTGTTCTGAAACTCAGTGCACTGGCCAATGGATGGATGACGGAAACCTTGCAGAAGCATGGTACAGACTCAGCAGATAAAGTGAGGAAATGATAACGAGGACACTAGTCAGTAAGGAAGAACATGTAGCAGTTAGTTTTGTTGCTTAAATCTCTGGGGATCCCAGTTCGAGCGTTCCTTCAGGTGCTGCCTGTGTGGAGTTTGTATGTTAGAACCCTAAAAGTGTGGGTTTCTCCCAGTTCTCCAAACATCCCAACGAAATTCTGGTGGATCAACTGGTCCTGTAAATTCCCGTAGGGCAAGTAAATGTAAAATAATCCAAGGTGAGTTGACATTATGTGAGAGGAAATTAGTTAATCTTTCAGAGAAATAACGAGAGAGGGAGCAGGGCTGAGAGATCCATAGGCCCGGGATCCAGCATGGATATGATGGGCCAAATGGCTAATTTCTGTTTTATATTCAGTAAATGAAAGAGTATAAGGTGTGTTGGTACAATAAGTGTAGACAGCGTCGGTTATCAACCCCACAATGAGGTAGGGAGTGACTACCGAGAAAGGAAACTCTCACATTTTGCAAGGATAAATTGGAGATTCCCATTGGAATTTGGAAGAGGCAAACAACAAAAATAGTGTTCTTGGTATCAAGGAAATATTGAATCGAGACATGCTGTGGATGTAATAGGCCCTGTTCCTTGTCTTTCCCTCAATCAGGGATGACTCTCTGATCGCTGTTGCTTCAGTTATGCCAATGTGAAGATTCCGGAGACCATGGTTCCATCCTATCGTTGTTCTGCATGGCGAACAGGCTGGTTGAACGGTAGGTTTACAAATGTTCACAGCAGATATACCTTAGTTACTTTTCATAAGCATCATACAGGTGATCCAGATCTCTGCAGCTGGGCCCTTGCTTGCAGACACAGAACCCAAATTTACTGAAAGGTACTCCCACTCTTATTTAGACTATACTCTGATGTGGATTCTCATGGAGTTCAGCAGAGGTGTGCCAACTTCATGAAGTTCCACGGCGTTGTGGTGTGGATCAGCTCCGTAATCATATTACATGTTAGACCTGATAGGATTTAATCACCTTCAATCATCCCAGGGAGCTGGTGCTTTTCAGGGCATCCACAGTTTATAAGTCAATTTGGCTTAATGAACTGATGTAGTTTTTAACCAATGTATTTTTTAATATATTTCAAACGTGCTTTAATTGTGTTTCAGAACATCAGGGAAAAAGGAGCAGGCATGAGTCATTCGGCCCCTCAAAGTGCATCCATTCCTTTTGATCATAACTTTTCAGTGCCAGTACCCCAAGGCCATCTATTCTCCAATCTTTCAAAAACCTATCCACTTCCTATTCAAATATCCCCAGTAACGCAGCCTCCACTAACCTCTAGGGTAGAGAATACAAGAAATTCACCACTCTCTACAGGAAACAATTTTTGTGCATTTCAGTTTTAAATCACCACCTCTGCAAAACATTCCTTCATTTCAGATTCCCCTCCTGGCGGAAACATTTTAACATCCACCATGCCTTGTTCCTTAAGGATGTTATATGTTTTGAAAATATCACCACTCATTCTTCTGAACCCCAAAGAATATCGAGTCATAGACCTGTACAGCACAGGCACAAGCGTATTGGTCCACCTGTCCATGCCTTCGGTGATGGCTGTCAATGTTGGTACAATTTGCCTGTAACAGGGCCATATCTCTCTGCTGCTTTACTGTCCAAATAACTTTTAAACATTGTCATTGTATCTGCCTCCACCAACTTTTCTGACACATCGTTCCATATAACTCTGTGTGGAAGGACTTACGTTTCAGATCTCCTTTAAATTTCTCCCCTCTCACCTTAAACAGTTGTATACAGTTTTAGGATCTCCGACTCTGGGAAGAAGATTCTACCTGTCTTATCTGTGTCCTTCATAATTTCATCATCACCCCTCAGTCTCTTATGCTGCAGTGAAAATAAACCTAACCTATCCAATCTCTCCTTGTAACAAGACTTCAATTCCAGGCAGCATCCTGGTGAATATCTTCTGCACTCTCTCTAATGCAACTGCAGCCTTCCTGTATAGCAGTGACCTGAATGGTACACAATATTCCAAAGATGGCCTCCCCTTTGCAGAGCTACAACATGACATCCCAATTCTTGTGATCAATGCCTTGGCCTCGCCTATGAATGTAATCTGACAAATGCCTTCTGAATGGCCCTATCCACCTGCATCACTATATTCAGTGAGCGATGAACTTGCACCCAGGGTCTCTCTGCATATCAACACTCCGAACTGCTTTGTCATTGTTTATGTTCTGCCAGTGTTTGGCACCCTGAAATGCATACCTCACATCTGTCTGTATTAAATTCAATCTCCCGCCAATCCAACCAACTGTCCAGCTGATCTAATTCTCTGTATTCTTTGCCAACTTTCTTCGAAATCTACAACTCCACACATTTTTTTTCATTGGTAAATTTACTAATCAGGTACCTACAAACTCATCCAAATCATTTATATATATGACAAGCAATAAGGTCCCAGCACAATTTTACACCACTTGTTACAGACTTCCAGTCAGAAAACCAAACTTCCAACATGAGCCTCTGCCTCCAATAATCAATCCAATTTTGGATCAAGTTTACCAACACACCTTGGATCACATGTGCTTTTACTTTTTGGACCAGCCTACCATGCAGGACCTTGTCAAAAGCCTTCCTAAGGTCCATTTGTACCACATCTAGCACACTGCCTTCATCAAATTTCTCAGTTACATCCTCAAAAAAACTCACTCCAATTTGTGAGGCAGGATTCCCCCTGCACAAAATCATGATAACTTACCCGAATTAGTACTTGCCTTTCCAAGTAATCATAAATGATATCGCATCGATTTTTTTTTCAAATATAAGTCTCACTGGCCTGCAGTTTCCCAGCTTATCCTTACTGTCCATTTTTGAATAAGGGGATATTTGCTATCCAGCAGACTTCTGGTATATCATTTGAGGCAAACAAAGATGGAAAAATCTGTCACATCCACAGCAATCTCCCAGTTGCTTTGCGTAACATCCTTGGATAGATCCCATCAGACCTTAATGTATGTCCATATCTTTAACATTTCCTCCTACATGATCCAGAATGTCAGTGTACCCCTCCCCTAACTTTCCGTTTTCCACATCCTTCTCCATGGCAATACCGATATTTAGGACTCCACTAACATCTTGTAGCTGCACACACAGATGTTGGTCCATGAGGAAACCGACTCTTCGCTACCCTATAAAAAGTTACATATAATCTATTATAAAAAGTTTTGCGATTCTTCTTAACCCTACTTTCCAAGTCTATTTTGCCCACGTAGCCTCTTTAAGTTTTCTCCCATATCACCTATAAACTTCACAAAATTGTATTGACAATTGCCTATACCTGACATACTCTTCCTTCCTTTTCCTGACCTCAACCTTCAATTTTCTTTGTTAACCCTAATCTTACCATGATTGCTTCTAACCACTAATGGGATAGGCTGACTCCAAACACTTACTATTTCCCTCAACGCTTCCCACTTTGCTGATGTTGTTTCACTCTGGTAGTTGCTCCCAATCCACATTCGCCAGTTCTTATACTACTGAAATCAGCTCTACCCTAATTTAACATCATAACTCCAGGACCAACCTTATCCTTTTTCATGACTATATTATCGTTACTGTTCCCCAAATTATGCTCCATTATAGTCCATTTTTTTAGCTGTTTGTAATAGACCAATCCACTTATCTCAGGAATTAGTACAGTGAATTTCTTTCAGATTGCCTCAATACTGGCACATCCTTCCTTAAATAAGGTGACCAAAACTATGCATGGTATGCCAGGTGTGGCTTCATCAACACCCTGCATTATTGTAACAATACTTCCTTATTTAATATTCCAGTCCTCTTGCAATGATGTTAAATATGGTATTTGCCTTCTTTAGCATTTTCTACTTTGCGATTCTTGCACATTAACTCTTGAATTTCTCCAGGCACAAGGAACTGCAGATGCTGGAATCTGGAGCAAAAATCAATCTGCTGGAGGAACAAAGTGTAGCGACACCTGTGGGCAGATAGTAACTGTCACAGTTTCAGGTTGAAACCCTACATCAGGACTGCTGGCGGTTGATGTTGCAACAACTGTTGGAGGTGAACAGGTCAAGAGAATGTCAAAGGCCCAAAGGAGGTGCCTCTGAGGAAGGTTGGGTGTTGGAGATGTAAGAAGGGACCATCAGTTGGGGACCAGGACAGCTTGCCAAAGAATTAGGTGCGAAGGTGATGTAAGAAGACTATGTGCTTTCACAGAGTCAACAGTGCAGAAACAGGCCCTTCGTCCCATCATATCCATGCCAACCATTTATGCTGATCCATTTACCAGCACTTTATTAATAGTCTTTGTGCCTTGGTGATTCAAGTGCTCATCTATACATTTTCTAAATGTTGTGAGTGTCTCTGCCCCCACCACGCTCTCAGGCAGTGCTTTCCAGATTCCATCCATGGGTGAAAACATCCTTCCAGGTCCCCCTAACCCTTGTATTCTTAACAACATTGTGGAGTTTCTCACTGGGTTGTCAAGGCAGGCGCTTTGATTTTTTTTACAAGAACAGGTGTAGGTTGAATCTGGTATTTAAGGCAGGGGAACGAAGGTTATTTGGGGTAGACAGGGAGATGGAGTTGTGGTAGCCATTAGATCAGCCACGATCTTATTAAATGGCAGGGCAGACTCGAAGTGTCGTGTTCCCATGCCTAATTGGTATGTTTTACGTTCTTTTTTGAGTATTTGACCAGCTAATGATTGGAGATCCATGTTGCATCTACCTTCACTGCCTTTTCAGGCTGTGTAGAATGGATCACACCTGTGCACAGAAGGAGATCACTGAGCCCATTAACTTTAGGTTATACCACTTCCTAACTATTGGTCTGGAAAGTGTCATTATGCAGTTATTATTCACCTTAACAATGCCATGCATTTTATTTTGTATAGGTTGGCATATGTTCAGTGGCTAAGACGAAGATAGTAATAAAGCAGCTCTAGGTACTCTCCACTTTGCTCAGCAGCAATACATGTCTATGCGGAAGTTAAAGGCTTTGATAATTTTAACAGTCAGTCAGTCTGATGTCATGGCTTCATATGCTTTCAGAGCATATCAGTGGGTTCCGATTGGGCTCAGTACACACAGGGTATCACTGATAGGAGCCGGTCTCAGGGACCATGTACTGCTATGGGGAGGTAGGCCAGATCGTGTGTTGTGCACCACTGCTTTACAATCGCTTCAGAATCATGTTTCATGTTTTACTGTGAGCACCAGGTTCACCTTACAATGTTTATAAATCTCATTCCAGGTGTCCATCCAACTGTGGAAAAAGGGGAGGTGAAGAGCACAGTTTGTTTGAACTGGAATCAAAATCCCTATGTGAAGCACTGGGAGATCACGGTGAAAAACTGCACTAGTTACTGTGTGTATCAATTAAAGCCGATATCTGACTCTTACTCAGTATATTGTACAGGTACGTTTCTATTAATATTGAGATATAGTGAGACCAACACCCTCCCAAACCTCAGTACTGAGCTCTCGGCCAGACCACAGTCCTTTGAGGTCATCAAATAAAGTCACAGTCAAGTTTTTTGTCACATGCACACGTGTGCACAAGTATAATGAAAATCTTAGTTGTAGTAGAATCACGGGCACGAGCAGTGAAGCAACATTCACGAGAAAAAATAAATTAAAAATAAATTTTACTGGAAAGATTTCACTGGAAAGAACACAATTAAAACAAACAAAAAGAGTCCATTGCATTGAAAAGTGATCGAAGCGGAAGAGAAATGCTAGCTGTTCCTTCCTTTCTCCCCACATTTCACCACATATTCTGGACTAGAAGTTTCGATATGACCTTTGTTTTTGGGAGGATGGGGGTCAGATGTGGAAGAGAAGGAAAACTCAAAAACGTGAACTGTATTTACTGAATAGTCCTCTGATCCTCATAATGATCTCATGATATGGGGACGTGGACATCACTGCGATGTTAAGCACGGTTTATTGTCCGTTGCTATTTTACCTATGGCAACTAGGCAGTTGACAATTGATTACATTGATGTGTTATAGAATCCCGCAGCATTAAAACGGGACCTCTCGTCCACTGGGTGTGCCGCAATCCATTGACATCAATCCCACACTAACCCACTTATCCTCCCACATTCCCATCAACTGTCCCCAAATTCTACCACTCAACTGTACACAAATTGTAATGTGCAGTGGCTAATTAATCCATCAATATTCTCTTCTTTGGGGCATGAGAGAAAACCAGAGCACCTCGGGAAAATTAGCTCACTAAAAGAACGTGCAGACTCCAAATAGTCAGCACTAGAAACTAGGATAAGACGGAGGATACTGAAGCTGTGAGGCAGTAGTTTTACCCGTTGAGCTGCAGTGTTGCTGGACTTATGATATAGGCTAGATGGCATCAGATAGCAGGTTTCCTTCACTGAGGGATATCAGGGTTCATTAACCGCCTGTAGAGGGAGTGATGAGATGGGAAGTGTTAGTAATGGGGTGTAAAGAAAGAATGATAATTGAGAATAGATGGCAGATATGGGAGAGGCAGGGGAAGGAATGGCACATGGGGTTAGGGGTGGAGTGATGAGGACAGTGCTGAAATAGTCCTCGCATCATGAAAACACATCGTCAGTTGGCATCAGGCTATAATTTGTAGGGGCCTATTCTGCATAAATTAATTGCTGGATTTCAAACATTGCAACAGTGGACACATTCCTGGTACAGTTCACTAACCCATCCATTACATTTGGAGAGTTTATTTAGTTCTATGTGATTGCAGGTTTCTCGAAGCAGTTCGTCCTGAGTTAGCGGGTGAAGATTAGAGGAGCCAAGGTTTTAGATGGAGCAATGTTTCCAGAGTTTATTTGGGGGTTTGCATACTGGTTGGAGAGTAAAACTGAAGTTATTATCGTCATGGAGCAATACAGCACGGAAACAGACCCTTAGGTCCAATGAGCCTATGCCAAACATAATGCCCACCCATCTAGTCCGAATTTCCTGAGTTCAGCTCATTATACCTCTAACATTCGCCCCTCCATGTACCTCATCACGAGCTTGTTAAATGTAAACGAGGTAGTACCTGCCTCAACCACTTCCTCTGGCAGCTTTTTCCACATACTCCACACCCTTTGCGTGAAAAAGTTGCCCCTTTCAATTTTTTCCCTCTAAATCTTTCCCCTATTACCCTAAATCTATGCCCCCTAGTTTTTGACGTCCCTACCCTGGGGAAAAGACTGCTGTTATCTGCCTTATCTATGCCCCTCATGATTTAATAACGTATAAGATCACCCAGATTCTCCTATGCTCCAAGCAATAAAGTCCTAGCCTGGCCAGCATCTCCCGATAACTCAGGCCTTCTAGCCCGAGCACCATCATCATCAATCTTTACTGCACTCTTCCCAGTTTTACCTCATCTTTCCTACAACAGGGTGACCGACATTGTACACAGTAGTTCGTGTAGCCTAAACAACTATTTATACAACTAACAACATAATGTCCCAACGCTTATACTCAATGCCCTGACGAATGAAGCCCTGTGTGCTAAATGCCGTTTCCACCACCCGATATAACTGTGATGCTGCTTTCAGTGAACCATGCACTTGTCCTCCAAGGTCCATGTGTTCTATTACACTCCCTAGTTCATAGTAGGTTTGACTTTCCAAAATGCATCACCTCACACGTATCTGTATTGAAAACCATTTGACACTCATCAGCCCACTTCTGTAATTGATCCCCCTGTAATCTACGGTAACCTTCTTCACTGTCACAACACCTCTTAATTTCGAGTAATCCGCAAAATTACTGATCAAACCTTTTGCATTTGCATCCAAGTCATTGAGATAAACAATGAATAACAATGGTCCCAACACCGACCCCTGCGGTCTCCATTCCAAGAAACAACCTTCAACCACCAGCCTCTGCTTCCTACTTCTGAGCCAATTTTGAACACACACTTACTTGTGCTCCGTGGATGGTGTAAGTGAAGGCTGGGTGATATCAGGCGATCATTACATTAACATTAATCATCATCTTGTTCCTCAGTCACAGACTCTGCATTCGGTGATCCATGTGCAAACCACACCATCTTGGATCAGCCCTGGAGGAGCATAAACTGTATGGATACTCAGTGCACCAGCAGACAATGGATGTCTGATGAAAAGCTTGCAGCAAGATGGTACAGATTTAGCAGGTTGGCGAGGACATAATTACTTCAAAACCAGTCACTGTGGGAGAATA
>JAUZTB010000088.1:1933160-1946122 GCA_034780895.1 Rhynchobatus australiae | reverse complement strand
GAACCTTGAATAAAACTGGCCATGTATAATAAACTAATGGGCTTTGAGATGAGGAAACAAGGGTACAACTGGTGATGCCAATGTCATCAATCCAGGTGGCAGAACATCAGGCGCGCTGAATCAGAATCTTCACCTGAGGGGTGTCCCACCTGAACAAGGTCACACCGAATTGCATCAATCCCAAACTTATGCTGTCACGGTGAGGCCGTGGTGAGGATTCCACATCAGCACTCCAGCAGTCTGTCTGCCATCCTCAGCTCCGGTTTTCTCTGCGTTGATTTCGCACGTTCTCTCTGTAACCGCCGAAGTTTCCCAAAGGCGTTCTGGTTTCCACCCACATGCCAAAGATGTGCCTGTTGGCGGATCAGTTGCCCATTGTAATTTTTCTTGCAATGTCCCTGAAGGGGGGAGTCTGCCGAGGTGGTGCAGGGGTGGATGAAGTCGAGAATGTGTGAAGAAGAGTTACCTGTAATGTTACAGGTGGATGAACCACTTGACGGGCAGCGACGGCTTTCGTCCAGCCTGTATGAAAATATAGAAAACCTGCATTCAGTCGTTGACAATAGAGGCAGAATATCATGACCAAATCAGACACGTTCACTGAGCGTCTCTCCTTTCTCGTGGAAGGCTTAAAAGGTGGTGTTAGTCGTTCATCCATGTTTTCTTTGCTTGTGTTACAGATGCAGACCTGAGCATGAAGCTTCTACCTATGAAACGCGAAGTGAGTTTAAAAAAAAAGAATCTTCCATTTATATTGTTGGATAGGCATATGAAGGAATTTAAGATAGAGATATATAGGTGAGGAAGGCGTTAAGTAGTGTGAGGTGTGGTTTGAAAGGCGGAACAACACGGTGGGCCGAAGGGCCTGTATTGTTCTGTCTTGTTCCATGGTTCATATGGTCCGATGGTTCTAACTCAGTCCTTCTCGGTCAGAAACAAAAGTCCAAGTATCATCTGTCCACTGCTGGGCCGGTCAAGAGACCTTCCTGGTATTCTGGAGGGGATACGTCGTTTTATGCCGAGCCAATACAGCCGGAAGTACTAAGAGGGATCAGTGCGTGGGTGAGAATAGGAGCTGAATGTCGATTTGATGGTTTTCACCAAATGAATAAGTCGTCCCCTCAGGAACGATGCTGAAGCTGTGACCTCCGAGATTACGGTGGGAAATATCAGTGGTTGGGTACAACGGCTGTCTCCTGTCCGAATTGCACCATTCGGCAATGGGACAACAATTCCCGTCGGTTATAATATCGTTGCCGATAACTTGCGGAAAATCGTGGCGACCTTTACCTAGAAAGGCAATCCCCTCTTTCTCTCTACTGAAAAAGTTCAGGCTGTAATACCTCTCGAGTCGTCGTTCATCGGGCAACAAATGTTAGCTCGATCGATGCCCTTGGAATTAAACGCTGGGACGTTTGTCTTGGTGAGTTTGTGCGCGGTTAGTGTGGGATCCATTCAGCAGTTGCAGCCAACTCCCCAGGTGCACATGAAACGGGTAAATCCCTCCTTGGTATTTGCATCACAACATGATGCTGGCTCTATCGTACTCACCAGTCATCGTTGGCGTTCAGATGACAGCCTTCAAATGCGCCCAGTACAATTGTTCCACCGAGATTGTCGTCTCTGATTGCACCGACCGACCTGCCAGTGAAATTCTGTTCATCTCTTGGTAGATTGAGAGACCATCAAATAACTAACTATTTCAATCGTTCGAAGCTGGGCCGAAGGGCCTGAGTTGTGCCGCAGTTTTTCAATGTTTCTGTGTTTCTATATCAGGGCCGGCAAGAAACTGTCCAAATGAACGACGCACATGACACGGTGTATGCGGCAGTGAAGACGTAGAAGATTTCTAGACCTCGGCGCATCCGAACTGTCGGTCTCTCAAGTATAGTCGACACAGAACAATGCAGTCTGAGCTCTCTTCACCTCATCCAGCGGTATTTCGTGCTTGCAACGAACGCTGGAAGAGGTGGAATGAGCAAATTCTCAACCTCCTTCTGATGTTCCGCTTAATACACAGCGACAAGGCTGATCTGCCTGCACTGACAGATTAAGACTTCCTGTTGTATTCCTTAGTTCACCGTGGACCTTCAGTCTGTGTCGCTGCTTAACACGGAACGCTGCAAGTAGGAACAAGTGGAGGCCCCTCGGCCCTTCGAGTCCTACCCGCCATTCAATGATATAACTGATGATCCTCGCTTTCAATAAACGTATTCTCTTAACTCATTGGTCTTTCCGAGTAGTTCAGTGCCAAACATACTCTTGTCTCCTCATACATTAAAATAAAACACAACACAAGGTTACGCAGAGGCCAGACATGTCCCGGGGTCTGTTACGCCATGAACGGTTGATATTTTCCCTGAGCACCACTTCCTTGTCCTCACCCCGTACTGCCTGAATTCTAATACTTTACAATCATCTATCGATTCCCCATGCGTGCAACGATTAGCGTAACGCTATTTACAGTGCCAGGGACCCGAGATCGATTCCGGCCACTGTCTCTAAGGAGTTTTTATGTTCTCCCCGTGTCTGGGTGGGTATCCTCCGGGTGCTCCGGTTTCCTCCCATATTCCAAAGACGTACGGGTTAGGAAGCTGCGGGCGTGCTATGTTGGCGCCGGAAGTGTGGCGACACTTGCAGGCTGCACCTCCCCAGAACAATCGACGCAAAATATGCACGTCACTGTGTGTTTCGGTGTACAGGTGACATCTCATAAAAACATCTCATCTTATCTATCTTATCTTAATGTGATAGGGAGGGAGTTGGAAGGGGATCTGAGAGTTGAGTCATTCAAACAAAGATCAGTAAGCATCTGCACGGATCTGTCAGAGGAGGTGTTTGAGCTGGGAGTTAAGAGGCATCTGGACGAGCACTTGAACGAGCATGGCTCAGAGGGAGGGACAGACAATTTTCTAGAGGAAAGCGATTGGTGAGCATCATCCGTAAATGAATTGTCGACGTTTAGGGTCGAGGCCCTGAGGCAGACCGGCATCTTGTTGTTGCATTTGGAACGCACGGCTCCACTCTGGCTCACACAACTGAACGGATCTCCTTGTCCAAGCCTTCGGTGGGAATTAATCCTTTTCACTTTTCGACGAAGCTGACTCTGGCGCCTGCAGCCAACCCCTTTCCTCTCCTTACCCTTCAGAATTCGGAAGAGGAAGGGGTCCTTTCAGAATATTTTGACTTCTCTATCCTCTTACAATGCACACTCCCACGTGCATTGCAACTTCAAGGGAACGTATGGACATGGAACACTCGCTTTCTATGGCTTGCTTCACACGGCCTGGATATGGCACCGGTTTAAATTGCGTTCTATGCATTCATAATTTTGCAGTCTGCCCCACCATGCCATCTGGCTAAAACCGTCGCCGGACCCCAGATTGCTCAGATACTTAACAGACGACACCAGATTGACCTGCAAGTCGATGGCACTTTAATCTCCCCTGCCTTTTTGTTTTGTTTCGAACTCCGGCACATTTTCAAGTTGTTCATCACAAGCTGGGAACAGAAAATGTTATCACACTGCTTGGGGCATCAGGGCCTTCAGCAATGAACCCTGCTTCAAACTTTTTCAGTACATGGGTCATTTGTATGTTTTGTATTTAAAACTTAACGACATTTTCAGCTTCCCGGTTACGCTTGTTATTCACAGTCCCACACTGACCTGTGTGCCCTCGGCATTCTCGACTGCCAGGATGAAGCTCAACGCAAACTGGAGGAAAAACACTTCACATTCCGCCCGGGTCGACTGTAAACCCAGTGGCAAAAATATTGATTTTTCCAGATTTAGGGAACGCCATTATTTGCCCTTTCGCCCTTCTCCCCGTTCCTTTCGAATATTACTCCGGTGCTCCCATTTTGGTCCCCTTTCCCTTATGGCCCCAGTCACTTCCACAGCAATAGATCGTTAATAATCAAACATCTGTTCATCCTTACATGCAGAGTCTCTGGGCATAGACAAGCATCCTTGGTAGAGAATGCCAAAGACTCGTTATTATTTGGGAATAACATTCTTCTGAAAGGAGTTCTAACTGGCCGATCCCCCCATAAAATTTGTTACACCTGTTTCTGAAATCACGATAGACGCCCAAACTGCCAAATCCCCGTCGAATTGAGCAAGATAAAACTCGAACACGTAAATTCAACAGAGTATTGGCCCAGTCAGCTTCGCAGAAATAACCTCCTTTAGTACTGAATCCATTCTCACGGGCAATCGGCAATAGTCTGACATAATGGCAGGAGGACGTCTTCGGAGGAATAACCCATTCCGTGTGCCGTATTCCGTTCGCATTCCCAGTTGCATGTCAACTTCAGTGATACTTGCACCCGCGGAACGCTCTGAACACCAATGCTTTGCAACATCTTGTCGGTGTTTGCATTATCTCGTCGAAAACGGACGACTTCAAAATTTTCCACAGAGTAGACATCGCCGGCCATATATCCAAAATTTCACGGCTGAGGAAAATTGAAATAAAGGTGTATCGGGATTGTCCCGCAACTATTAACAAATGCAAATTGGCGTTAACAATTTGACACTCGGTCCCCCGTTGTCTATTCTGGCCTCTTCCGAACACTTGGGCCATGTTTGTGAACGAATCTGTGCAGTTCATTGAGGACAGTTACATCATCGCTTCCAGCAATTATACGGTGAAGAAGTGTCGAAGCACATGTTTTTGCTGTATATGCTCGAATATTTAAATCCATACGTTATGTATTCATGAAGGTCTATTTAACCAACTACGGCGTTTGCTCATTTTTCCACAAGGCTCCATTCGGATGGACAAACGACAGTATTGAGCAACATTTCTCTAACCACCACCGTCATCTCCAAACTCTCACTCCTTAGAATTAATGTCATCCAATTGCATTTTTGTTTCTGTTTGTCGACATAACGATTGAATATTCTCTTATAAAATATAAGGGCGGCACGGCAGCATAGCGGTTAGCGTGACGCTATTACAGCGCCAGCTATCGGGGTTCCATTCCCGTCGCTGTCGGTAAGGAGTCTGCATGTTCTCTCCCCGTGTGACTGCATTAATATTATTGCATTTGGAAACTTTGGCATTGCCATTCGGGATTCTCCTAACATATTTGGTATTACTCATAGAAAGGGGACTCAGAAGGAACCGGGTGGCACGGTAGCGTAGCGGTTAGCACGACGCTATTACAGCACCAGCGACCCGGGTTCGATTCCCGCCGCTGCCTGTAAGGAGTTTGAACGTTCTCCCGTGTCTGCGTGGGTTTCCTCCGGGTGCACCGGTTTCCTCCCACATTCCAAAGACGTACGGGTAGGTTAACATGAACGGCGCGGACTCTTTGGGCCGGAAGAACCTGTTACCACGTTGTAAATACACTTAAAAAAAATTTAAAATGGTCATGAGAGGGTTATGACTCAGAAATAAAACCTTCTGAAAAAGATGAGCACACAGACCATATTATTTTTGAAGTAGTAAAATAACTTAGAAGACAGTGAGCGGTTCTTTTTTCCCCGAGGTACCATCGACGTTTATCATGTTTGGGCTTAAAAAACAAAGGCAACAGGCCCGGTTAGCTGTAGGCCTCATTCCACATAAAATTCAGCATGGCGCGGGTGAAGTGAGGGGAGGAAGTTCTCGAAATTCAAATTCGCGAGAGCTGATGCCTGTGTCCCATGAGCTGAACGCTTTTCTCCCATTCTGATCCTTGTGGCACGCGTTCAGCTTTCGATAAATCTAAACATTTACGCTGGTGTTTTTGATGGGGGCACAAATGCCCCCATGCGCATTGGACAGAATCTCTCACACCATCCTTTGATCACCACTTCCCTCAAACTTCATGACCAATGTACTCCCATGTTTTGCTGGGATATTTATATCTCACAGTCTAGACTGCAGACCACTTGTTTTCAAGCCTTTCAAGTAATAATGACTCAAAATGTCTGGATCGTCCGCATCTAGAGATGTGTGGACTTACTTGGTTCTTATCAGGACTAGAGGGTTTGAGTTAGAAGGAGAGACTGGATAGGAGGCAGCAAAGGAGTCTGAAGGGTGACAATTTAGAGGTTGATAACATCATGAGGGGCAGAGAAAAGATGGATGGCCACAGTCTTTTTCTCGATGTAGGGAAGTCTAAAACTAGAGGGCACAGGTCTGAAGTTACTGGGGAAATATGTAAAGGGGACCTGAGGGGAAAGTTTTTCACAGAGGGCGTTGGGTTACAGAATGAGATGCCAGAGGAAGTGGTAGAGGAAGGTACAATTTGATGTCCAAACAAACATTTGGGTGGGAAAGGTTTAGAGGGATACGGGCCAAACAGAGGAAAATGGGACTGGCTCAGGTAGGCACCATGGTCAGCATGGACGTTGGGCCGAAGGGCCTGTTTCCGGGCTGTATAATTCGATGACTCTATGACCCTGTTTCACACGTCAGCCAAAAAGCTCCGCAACTCCATGAAAGAAGGAATTTCTCTTCATCTCAATAGTATATGGGCGGGACTTGGTATGAATCTGTTACTTCTATTTCTTATGAGTCACCCACCAAGATAAGAATTTTCTCAAGCTTCTCTCTCGTCAGACCCAGTCAAGGATAAATATAAATCAGCCAGCTCACTTCCCATTGATTCGCCTGAATTCCAATTAAATTCCGCTGCATAAACATCGGTACGTTCACGGACAGGAGATCGGCCCAACGTTCCACCCGTCGTTCAAAATACACTGCCTTTCGGGGGAAAAAAATAGTTTGCAGGTTTGTAAGACTGGTGCGTAAAACGAATTTGCTTTTTTTGGTGAACCGATGCCACTTTTATGGTTGCGTACCCTGACCAGAAGAAATGATTCCGGAGTGTATGTTTTCTTCCATGGAATTGTTGGAGAATTCAATGAAACCCGTTTCAGTCCGTCACCCATACAGGAGGTACCAAGGGTCAAGTCAAATCAAATCAATACAAACCAATTTCGTGCTATTATCCATGGAAGTCCTGGACAGATACGAAGCCTGGGAACCTAGAGCAATGATCCGACCGAATGAACCTTCACCGATGAAGCCGGAGTGATAGACAATAGACTGAAAAACGTAGCCAAATCTTCAAGAGTGACCGAGTCAACGGCGACAGATTTCTTAAAATTTCAGCACTCACATTTGCGAAGAACATTTTAATCAACTTTCAGGATTCCATTGCATTTCCAGCCATCGTTATTCCAAAAGCGGTGAAGAGTTGCTACCAGCCAACAGGAGCGATTTACTGACAGTGGGGTTGGCTATGAGTGTGGGAGCTGGGTGCGATAGAAGGAAGTTCTCTGTGCAATAAAGGTTACTGATGATAACCAGAGGTTTAACCCCGTTGTTTCGAACTCTGTCACTGACCGTTCTACACGTCACTCCTCCAGCAGAAAACTACCTGCGTCGCCTTTCCTTTTGCTCTCTCGAGAAAGAATATCCGCCGATAATACCTTGAGAATACATATTATACCGAAATGTTATACCTCTGGCAGAAACAAGGCGAGTGTTCTTATCAGTGGTAAGTACCTGGTGGTACTTGAGTTCTATTTCAACTTCACCATGTTCTGACACCAGGACACCGGCATTGAATTCCTCGAAAACGAGAATATTTGTTGATGTCCAAATGGGAGCCGTTAGCTCCAACAGACGGTGAAATGTTACATCAGACATAATGCGCTGAATGAATTATAGACCATCTCTCAAGCCACCACATCGCCGTCTACCGCAGTCCCCAGCAATTGAAATTGGATCTCTGGCATCTTGTCGACCTAACCATTGGTTGAGACGTCAAAATGTCTGCCAGTTCTGGATGTTCTCGCTGAGAACACCACGAACAGCTTTGATGCATGACGACTTGCGAAAAGCATGTTTACTCATTCTCAGCCCAAATACTTATTATCCAACGATCTCTTAGTTAATAAAGAGAGTAGAAAAGAAAGGAAAGGAAAAAGGTTTATTATAGCGATATACTGTCAATGGGAACTCTTCCCTTTTAGTACCGATGCAACGCTTCACCCGAAAGGTCGGCATACACCGTTTGTATCCACAGATGTGGCTTGGACCGTTGAGCTTTCCAGCGTTTTAATTTGCTTCCAAACATCTGGAGTCGCTTTAACCTTCATGAGATTTGAAAGTCTGCGTGTTACACTGAGCGCCTTGAATGTTATTTCCGCCCCCCACCCCGGTACCAGATTTCCTGAACATCTTTGGAATTGGGAATAGAATTGTTGTGGAATGGTCGGCAGTATTCCCGCAGACGCGCGGTCCTTTTGCAGGTGCTTGAGTCGGTAATGGTCCTCCAGTGTCCGAATTTAATGGCGGCGGTGGTGGTTTGAGAAATGGTCTGTCAGCAGTGCAGCGTGCACTGTAACCTGTAACATTCCACTATTTCTTGGACCTCCGACCGGCCCAAGCTGTTGCATATCCAGTCATACAAAGCACGTGGCTGCAGCATTGAATTCAGGGAGAGGAGACTTAATCTCTCCACCCACTTCTGCATTTATTCCCTCAACACTTCCGTGGACGTTCATAGTTTCAGTCGCTCATCTGGTATCGGCTGCATAGCTATGGTGCGTCCAGGCAGCGGGCAATAGACCATGAATACCGCCCCTTGGTTGCTGTTATTTGGTAGGTACAGAAGGACTTTCTTTTCTGAATAGGTGTGTTCAGTATCTGCAATATTACTGTGCCAGTGAACGTGTAGAGTTTAAAACCTCCATCGGGTCTATTGTAGTTCAGTCGAAACAGGCAAAACCACGTTGGGGAAGGAATTCTTTCTAAAACTTTAAAAATGCAACTTGATAATTTCTGATGAATTATATGGTAACTTCTTAAGGCAGTCTGCAGGTGGAACCAGATGAGGAGGGAGGGATAATGGTAAATGGGCACCAAGTGTCGGTGCAAGTGACAATAATAAACCGACACCAAGTACGTCCGGGGTGTGGCGTCAGTGTTGTGGACCACGCAAAATTTCAGCGGAGTTACTCAATGCAACATTTTGGAAGATGTTCACTGCATTAATAAGCAGTCTGCCCACATCCTGTCATATGTACTTGTAAATATTTCAATATAAGTTTGTGTTCGTCGCGCTTGCGGTTAAATAGTTTTGCTTTACTTCAGTGACTTTTCAAAATAGAAGGCCCAAGATCACTTCTGATTCGTTGTGGCGAAGTTGTCACAAATATTGAGGAAGTTCGGTTAACGTTTTCAATGCATCAGCTGCGTTTTATGGGCGATATTACAGCGAGGTTCAAACTCCAAATGTGGAGCTGACTCAACAAGGAATGGCGAGGGGGGAGAAGTGTATTTTTCACAGCCAGCGTATACTTTACACACACTGGTACCTGTTGACTTCTCTGGGAGCTTTTTTATTGTTGTCCGAGTTCCCCTTTCTTTGAAATCAGGCTTTTCTCGGTTAAAACCGCGGACGTCCGTTGTGTAATCCTATTGTTGTCAGAAGCAAGCAGTTTCCATTGTAAAATCCTTTCATTTTCTCTGAACGCTTTGCCATTGTGCACAATTCGCGTTCAGCTTTTGCCTGATGGTCATACTCGTGGGATCCGACGCATAAAATCTGCATGAATACACGCTCCCTGGCAATCTGCAGGCAATTTTGAGAGCTGGGAATTCATTTTTAAGTCACTTCCTCAATTTGTTTTCCGGAGCCCAGAGGACGTCACTATGACAGACATCTGCACAGTGGGCGGAGACCGGTGTTGTTGAGAAACGCGGTGCAGCAGCTGCCAGTTGTGAATAAACGAGCTGCTGTCAAATTCAAAAGTGTGTCGCAGTTGACATTCTCAGTGTTGAATGCCCCTGTCATTTCCCAAACAGAGCGCCAGCACTGGACATCCAGTTGTATATCCTGGCTGAGAAGTAAGTGCGTTCCCGTAAATTACACAGTAACTCGCCCTTCTTCCATGGGAATAACACACAATGGACTTTGTGCGCATGAGCACACAATGGACTTTGGATCTGTGTTACGTACCAGCAACAACAGAAACACACCGAGTCACGTACAAGTGTTAAAAACTATTTTATTAATAATTGCTTGCAATGATAAGAAAAGTAAAAATGTTTGACATCACACATAATCACCAGAACTAATCTCAGAGTGTGTGTGTGGCAAATTCCCAAACTCCAACTCCAGGAATAGTTCTCAAAGTTCGGATCAACAAGTCGAAAGGTGAGACGTGAGCAAAGGCGACTGAAAAACCACCGTTGACTGAAGAGAAAATGTAGAGAGAATGTAGAGAGAACCGTCCATCCCTCCCTCCAACACCAAAAGATGATAGGCGTACAAAAATGCACCAGCACTTTATGTGTCCAATGGTTCATTTTGAGCTGTTTTTATTCTAGTCTCTTTTTAATACGGTTCCAATGTCGTTAATGTCTATCTGTCTTTGTGTCCCCATTGTCTTTAATGTGACCAGAAGCTTCATCGGTGGAGCACGGAATTTCGCTCCCGTGTGCATGCTGGAAGTGTTTATGGAAGTGAATGAATTGATTCTCATTCTGATTCCGAAGTCCACATTTTCCACGATGGAACCCAGACAATTTCTGATGATCTCCACTGCTTTACTCCGAAGTATCTGCCACCCCGAAAGGCATTCGAGACGTGGCCGCCCACACAAATGCCCTTTCCCTCTACTAGTTAACGACAAAGTGGACTCCACTTGTTTGTTCCAAAAATCCACACATGGATTGTAGTGACGCACAGCTATTGTTCTTCATCCTTTCTTACGGAGACCAGCAGTCAGTGTCCCCTTCTCTCTCCACTCTCTCTCTCTCCGACTCACTGAGAAAAAACAGCAGCACGTTGTAATATTGCTGTCGTGAGGACACTACGCACAAGCACACGACTCCACTGCACGATGTCTAAAAGGGACATTCACCAAATAGCAACCTGATGAGTAACACCTGGTTGAGTTGGTCTTCGCAGGAACTCAGGGCATCGTGCCAATCTCCACCCCTTAGATAGTTAGGATCTGGAGCTTCCACCCCCCCCCCACACTTGTCATGTGCAGATTCAGAAACAACTGCTCTCTCGTGTAAATCTGTCACCCACATTCCTGAAGACGCATTTCCAAAATGCCAGCTGAAGCTTCATCAGCTTGCAGGACCATCTGTGCGAGTATGACCAGCATTCGCGGTGAACCCGTCAGTTCTGGGTGCAAGAGGGATGAAATGCTTCCACATCCCCGATGCTCAACTCAAGTATCCATATTGAGATATGGCAGAAATAAGTCAATAACTTCGAGGTGTTCATGTAGTTCAGCCGTATTCTTCGTTTGCAGTGGAAACCACAATGCACTAAATACCAGACGTTGCTCAATATAAATGTCAATCCCTCTGCCAATTTTAATACAGTGTTTATGATAATGGCACTCTTATAACTGCAGGCCTGCTGCTTGTTTAATTCTAGTGGTGTCCCACGGGGATCAGTTCTGGGGTCTCTGCTTTTTGTGATATTTAATAACAACTTAGCTGAGGGGGTGGAAGGCTGGTTTAGCAAGTTATCAGATGACACGAAGATTGGTGGTGCTGTGCATAATGCAGAGGGTTGTAAGGAGCTTGCCGAGTGATATTGATACGATGCAGAGTTGGGCTGACAAGTGGCAGGTGGAGTTCAATCCGGAGAAGTGTTGAGGTGGTACACTTTGGAAGGATGAACTCCAAGGAGTACAAGGTAAATGACAGGTTTCTGGGCAGTGTGGAGGAGCAGAGGGATCTGGGGGTTCATAGGCACAGATCACGGGAAGTTGCCTCGCAGGTGGATAGGGCAGTTAAGAAAGCTAATGGGATGTTAGCTTTCATAAGTTGGGGGATCGAGTTTAAGAGCCGCGAAGTGATGATGCAGATATACAAAACTCTCTCTCGGCCCCACCTGGAGCACTGTGTCCAGTTCTGGTCGCCTCATTGCAGGAAGAATGTGGAGGTGTTGGAAAGGGTGCAGAGGGTATTTACCAGGTTGCTGCCTGGATTAGACAGTATGGATTATGAGGAGAGTATAAAGGAACTGGGGCTAATCTCATTGTAGAGGGGAGATATGATAGAAGTGTACAAGATAGAGAAAGGAATAGATCGAGTGTACAGCCAGCGCCCCTTTCCCAGAGCACCAATGCTTATTCTTTCAGGTAATGGGTGGGAAGTTCCAAGGGATATGTCAGAGGAAGGTTTTTTTTTACCCAGAGAGCGGTTGGTGCATGGAATGCGCTTCCTGGGGTAGTGGAGGAGCCTGATGCATTGTACAATTTCAAGAGATTGTTTGATCAGCATATGGACGAACTTAAGATCGAGGACATGAGGAAGGGGTTAGATAGTCTTTGGTGTGGTTTGATGGTCGGCACAATATGGTGGGCCGAAGGGCCTGTATTGTGCTGTATTTTATGGTTCTATCTTACGGCTGAGGTAACCTTTCCTTTTGATTTTTGTTACTATCCTGAACAATGATTCAGAACGTTTTTAGTAATCTTCAGAAGAGGGTTTTCCGTATTGCATCCAGGTTAATTTCATTTCTACCAAAACATGGTGCCTATTGCACCCTCCTCAAGCAAACGGCTCCATATTATTCCTTGTTTTCAGGCTTTTAACACATCTTGGATGTGAATTTGAATCCCACATTCCTTTCCTATCATCGCCTCGTGATATTCGACCGTTATGGAACCTCCTTTTTTTTGCGACCACGTTGCACGGCATTATATATCCCAATGCTCAATGAATCATAATTTACCTTCCGGCTGTGACATTAACTTCTCAGTATTTTCACGTATTCTTTTCCTTAGTAAAGATAGCTGTCAACTTGCTGCAATGCACACGTTGATCGTTGTGTTTTCCGATTCCTATTGGAATTGTTAATGTTAATTCTGAGTAACTCTGAAAACCACGATATTCCCCACCAAAGATTTCTCCCGAAATTACTTCCGACGTTGCCTCCGGTCGGTGGGCTCCGCCTGCTGGTCATGTGTCCAATGTACAGGAGGA
>JAUZTB010000088.1:1871145-1884593 GCA_034780895.1 Rhynchobatus australiae | reverse complement strand
GTAGATCATGCGCGATCAAGGAAGTTCCCTCCTTCAATACCTTAGAATTAAGATCCTCAAACCTGGGGCCTGTCAACTTTCAGTAGCGCAGATTTTTCCGTCAATATTACTTGTTAATTTTGATTTCATTGGACTCTGTGTTTACTCGAAACATGTCATACATTGTTTTCAGTAGGATGTCCTTATCTTGTGGAGAGGAGAGATGTATAAAATACTCTTCACTACTTTGAAATTTCCACGTCGTTTCCTTTGTCAGTTGAAGGGTCCCCCGCACATTATAAGTAGCTACTCGTTCGCTTCATTTCACATTAA
This sequence comes from Rhynchobatus australiae, assembly GCA_034780895.1. NCBI lineage: Eukaryota > Metazoa > Chordata > Chondrichthyes > Rhinopristiformes > Rhynchobatidae > Rhynchobatus > Rhynchobatus australiae. The sequence continues at coordinate 1,884,281 of JAUZTB010000088.1, read as the reverse complement.
ATGCAGAAGTTAACGTTGCGTTCTGTTTCGAAAATCAACGGCCAAACCCTCGGCAATCTCGAGGTTTCACTTGCCCGTTTTATCTTGAAAGCTAAATAACCGCCCACTCTCAATCAACGTCTTGAATCTGCAAATATCATCATACTTGGAAAGAGATTGTCAGCGTGCAACTCAACATGGAGTGCCTTAATGCAATGTAACATACAGGAGCAATTGCTATGATAAATGGAGGGATGCGGAGATGTATTATAACCACGATATGTCTCCATGAACCGGCAATAGAACGTCGCGACATTGATTTCTCCTTCAATATCATTTTATTAATTTTCCTTTCATTTCGCTCTGTGCTTACTGGATGCATATAATACGTTGTGTTTAATAGAGTGTGTGTCTTTTCGAGAGGAGACAAGATTAAAATACTCTTCACCTCTTTCAAATTTCCGCGTCTTTTCCTTTGTCAGTTGAGGGGACCACGTTCGTTATAATTAACCGTTTTTTTGCTTCATTTTACATTTATAAGGGAAAAGTTAACGTTGCGCTGTGGTTTAAAACCAATGACAATACCCTCGGGTATCCACAGGTTTTGCCTGTCCGTTTTAAGTTCAAAGTTACATAAATGCCCGCTTTCAATCAACGCTTTGTTTCTGCAATTATGCTGAGACTAGTAAAGAGGTTGTCAGCGTTAAACTCAACTCTATGTAACATGCTGGAACACTTGCCTCGTTCAATGGAGCAATGCGGAGATGTATTTAACCACCATATCTCTCCATTAAACGGCAACAGAATATCGCAACGTTGTTTTGTATGGTTTCGCCTCAAGTCATTTGGATTTCAATGATAGAAAAGGAAATTCAAACTTACCCACTCTCAATATGGTCACCGTGTCACTTTCTCCTGAGGTTATTACCCGGTCTGAAACAATCTTTTCATAATAACACGAGAAGTCTTCTGTACCGGTCCACCGTTCGTTTGTTAAGTCAAATTCGAACTCGGATTGTCCGGAAGTGGCTTCCTCGGTTTTGAAGTCTGTTTTTCTGCTTTGGCTGCGTAAGTGAAACGTGCTGCCGGAATATGCGGAAGGTGCTTTGCAAGTGAGCAGGACAGGTTCTCCTGCCAGAAATACTTTATCCTGGCGGTTCGACGAGAGTGTCGCTTTGTCGGGGTAATCTACAGATACAAAATTAGAAATATGTGATATTCTTTTATACATGGTGAGCGCTGAAAAGACATGTAATCTGACCAGGCAATGCAGTAATCATTGTCGCCCATCATCAGCGAAAATAAATGCCTTGGATCGAAAGTTAATGAATCCAAAATTTCGGCATGAACAGTTGAATAGCCGGCCTGTGTTTTTTTGGACTGCGTCCCTTTTTGACTTTGAAGTTATCAAAAGCCTCACCTCTGCATCATCTGCCCATCGTTCTGGTACATCTGGCACGGTTGAATGTGAACAACCTGCACTGTTCTAAACTCACGAAATATTGCCGTCTCATGAATTGATGTGTGCCTCGCCGCTCCTCGGAGACTTTATCGAAATTTACTTTTCGTTTCTTGGGCAGACGAGACGTGTACCCGAAATTGTAAATTGTTCAATCGGTTTATAGTTGTCACATGTGACGAGTTACAGCGATAAACCTGTCTTGCTTAGCGTGCAGCCAGATTAATTCAACAGTTCCCCGTAAGATTGGAGGAAGATATCTCTGCTTGCGTCCCTCAGCTCTCTTGGAACATATTCCAGCATTTTGACTGCCGTCCAAATCATTCGCTGCACCACGGCGTCCAGCTTCAGCTTTGAGCTCCAGAGTAGAACACTGCGCCCTCCACTGCTCCGATATTCCAGAACCACAAATAACGTCACTTGTTTCCTTTCTCCACTTCTGTCCTTGAACAGATATTTCATGTATGTCAATGAAGGACGTTCTTTATTTTCTTCATCAACCCTGACTGGAAGATTGCTGAAACTCTCCTGATGTCCAGCTACATCACATTGCTGGTACGCATCTGTGGATTCTACCCAGCATCACTTCAAAATTGTCTCACAGGCAGCTCAAGCACGACTTATGATTCAACCTTGCACATTGCTTCAGTCCGGCACTCGTTTTGCTGCATCTTCACTGCCCTTCAACCACTTCGGTTACACCACAGCTCAGCATTTCAGTCGTGAAGTTTCGGCCAGGCTCAAGGATCAACATTTGCAAATATTCAGCCCCCCTCCGGAATAATACCGCCGAGTGGAACCATGACCGAATCGATCGAAAATTGTCGAACGGAAACATATCATGCTGCACAGGATCTAGAAAGTTGCCTCATTCAAAATCACAGAATTCAGACCCTTAAACCTGGGGTCTGTTAACACTGAGTTGCACAAATTTCTCCATCAATATCTTTTATTAACTTTGATTCTTGGATACATGTTAACCGACGCATTTGTACATACGACAGCAAAACTATCACAGTGACGTTCTTGATAAATCACTATCCTGTGCATGACATTCCTTTCCCACTTCTGCCTTCAACTGCTGTCCCGGCTTTTTCAGTCTCTGACCCGTTATGACATTCTACCCAGCAGCACCCTCACCGCGGCATCAATCTGCCCATCCTTCTGGTACGTCTGGCAGGGTTGAATGCGAAGAAATTTAATACTTCTGAACTCAAGAGTTCACAGTCCAAATCCACCTGACCTCTCCCTGAGATATTGCCAAGTCACGGTTCAATATGGTGACTCACCACTGCTCTGCCTTTGTCGCAAGCTACTGTTTTTTGGGATTTACGGGACCTGTCCCCGATATTCCAAATTGTTAAATTGATTTACAATTGTCACAGATACCGAGGTACAGTAAACATACTTGTCTTGCATTCGTTCATGCAGATTAATTCAACTGTTCTCCGCAGAATTGGAGGATCATGCCTCTCCTTGTGTACATAAGTCGTCTCGTAACGAATTCCAATATATCTATTGTCTTGCAAATTGTTCGGTGTTCCTCGACTTCCAGCTTCAGTAATTTGGTCCCCAGAACGGAACACAGCGCCCCCCAATGGTCCAATATGCCAGAAGCAAAAACGGTCACGTGCTTTTTTTCTCCATTTCCATCCTTCAACTAATATTTCATGGATGCCAATGGAGGGCGTTCTTTATTTTGTTCATCAACCCTAACTGGGAGGTTGATGAACCCTTCCTGAGTCCAGATGCACCACTTTGCTCGTGCGCATCTATCCATTCTATCCAAGTGCAGAAGAATAAATAGCGCCCTTTGCTAAAACTGTGGCTGATGGATACTTGACATTGTGCAGGAGAACTACGGTTGCAGCCAGCAGTAAATACGGGCTTGGAGCCAGCAGGTCTGGAGAAGGCTGCTGACATCGGAGTTTGAAAGAAAACCACATGCGACTTCACCCTTGACCATGAGCACCTGAGAAGAGGAACTGGTTTGTGTTGTTTTGTCTGCTTTTAATCTATGAAACACATTGGTTAAATTCTTAAGTTTGTAACAAGCGTAACTGAACTAATCACGTGGTATAGCTGTTTTTTAAACACATATAAAAGATATGTTGGACTCTGGGGGACGGTGGAGATCGCTGCTCACTCTCCATGGTACCATGTACAAAAAGAGTCATCGTCTCTTATTGTAGTAAACATAAGAGATTCCACGACAGCAGCATCACTTCAAAATTGCCTCAGAGGCAACTCAAGCATGATTTATACTTCCACGTTGCACATTGCTGATGTCCAGCACCCGTTTAGTTACATCTTAACTGCCCTTAACCCATTTTGTTTGCACGGCAGTACAGCGTATCTTTTCCTTCTGTTCTGACAGGCTCACGGATCGATATTATTTTATATTCATCCCCCCGCCCTCCTTAATAATATCGTCGAATGGAACCATGGCAGAGTAGATTGAAAATTGTCCAACAAAAACAGATCATACTGTACACGATCTAGAAAGTTACCTCCTTCAAAATTTCAGAATTCAGACCCTCAAACCTGGGGCCTGTCAACACTCAGTCGCGCAAATTTCTCCGTCAATATGATTTATTAATTTTGATTCCTTTTCATTCCGCCTTTGCTCGTACCATTTCTAATCTATTGTTTTCAGAAGAATGTCTCTCTTCTCCAGTTGAAGCAGGTATAAAATACGCTTCACTTCTTTGATATTTCCTCTCGGTTTCCTTTATCAGTTGAAGGGATCCACGCGTGTTATCATTATCTGATATATTGCGTTATTTTACATTTAAATGGGAAATGTTAACTTTAGACTCCTGTGTTAAAATCAACGGCTTTACCCTGGGAAATGTAGAGGTTTAAGTTGTCCGTGTTAGCTTCAAGGTTTAATAAATGTCTGTCTTTAATCAACGTCATGCACTTCCGATTATGATCAGTCTTTTCCAGTCAACGTTAAACCCAACGCCACTGGACCTTAATACTATCTAACATTGCGGAGCATTTACTTCCAGAAATGGAGCGATCAGGAGAAGTATTAAAACCACCTGTTTCCTCCATTAAGCGACAAGAGAATGTAGCAACATTGTTTTGTTTTTGATTTGACCTGAAATGATGTCGGTTTCGATGAGAGTAAAGGAAATTAGATGCCATTTCATTCTCATTACCATTCAACACCGACATGTCTGCACTCGTCCGTCCCCACAGCCAAAAGGAAACCAGAAAATCAAGACTCATTTCGGGTCTGGCTCAGGAAACTGACCTCTTCCAGCCACCACATCTCCTCTCCAACGAGGCTCCATCTCTCCATTATTCCTGACCCGCCCTCCGTCCACCTGTCACCTCATGGTCTAACACATATCTCCTGATATTTCAAGCTGTGACATAACGTATCAACTCTTGAAATCAATGCCTCTGTAGATGAAGGCCATCGTGCCAAAAGCCTCCTTCACCGTTCTGTCTACCTGTGCTGCTACTTTCAGCGAACGATGCGTTTTCATGAACGATTTCTCTGTCCATGCGCATGTCCTGCCCTGGTTTAACTTCCCCATATCCATCACCTCGCGCTTGTATGATGTAAATTCCATCTGCTATTTCTTTGCCTGCTTTCAAATTTGACCAACATCGTGTAGTATCCTGAGACAACTTTCTTCCTTGACCCTCATGCCTCGAATTTTGCTGTCATCTGAAAAGTTATTAATTATGCCACCAATTTTCTCATACAAATTATTTTTATAAATGACCCAGCAATTGTCCCTGCGCACATTTCTCCTCATAGTTCTTCAATCTGAAAACAGCCTTTAATTACCACCGTCTCACGCCTGCCACAAACCAATATTTATCAGTTTGTCGACCTCAGCGTCGATCCTCTGTGTTCCAACCCTCCGGACCAGCTTACCATCAGGGACCTCGTCAATGGCCTTGCTAGAGTCCTGCTACACAACCTCGTCCACCGGTCTTCTTGGTCACCGCTTCAAAAAAAACCCAATCGACTCAGCGAGACGATGTGCTGTCCTTTCCCGGAGCAGACTCCCCCAAATGCAGTAGGTCACCATTCCCCGTATTAAATCTCCTTCCTCTCGGATTGAATCTGGCCATTTACCTGATTCCGCTAACTGTATGATTGCCTTTGTCACAATAATGGCCAAGCGATCTATTTTGCTTATATGGAAGGATCCGATACCCCCGACTTCCTTTCAATGGTATTTTCAACCCATATCATGTTTAAACGGTAAAAAATTCGGAGTGGCTCTGTTGATCCTTCGCTTAAATTTGAAGACATTTGGAGTCTATTTATCCAAAATTTTCACATGATGTAGATTCTTTTTCATTAACTTTTTAATTCGGAGGATCGGAGTTTACGACCTAATATTGCTTTGTTTCCATTGAGAAATTTTGGCCCAGTTTTTTTGTTTGCTTAGTTTATATTGTTTATAATTTTTTAATATTTTTCTTTGGGGATTTATTTTTTCTATTTTTAATGTATATAATAAATCATTTTTATTTTCTTTCTTGTATACTCTCTTTATTAACGAAGAGATCGTTGGACTTTGCTTTTTCTATATTTTATTGCATGGTTATCTAAGATTTGAGTGATAACTAGATCTCTTTGTAAGATATGTACAAACTTTGATCCATATACCATTTGTATTGATTTGAAACCAATAAAAATGATTGAAAAAAAATCTCCTCCCTCGTTCCATTCCGAAATTAACATGGACACCTCAGCATTCCTTCACATTTAAGCTTTGTTGTCGGCATCGCTGGTACTTTTGTATCCTCTGCAAGTTTTTAATCATGCCCTTACATTAAAGTCTGAAATATCACAAAAACAAGAGCACTGGTTCTGAACTGCTACCACACTCATTGTAGTAACAGGAAAACACGCCGACAATTGCTGCTTGTTTTCTGCCATTTAGCACATGCTTTGCGATGTGTGCCACTACCTTTCGATTTTTATAGCGTCTTACTGATTCATTACACTGACATGTTGAGCTTCATGAAGCAAACTCTGATTAATCTACAGAGTCTTTATCAAGACTGCAGCCTGATCGTCCCTGCTCTTGATCAGCGATACTGAGAACATTATTCGACTGTAAGAGTGGAAGGTTGAACTCCCACTGTGTTTACTATTGACAGTTGAAGATTTGAGCCAACCGTGTCAGGAGTACTGAAGAGACGGTTAGAATAATTCATTGTAGTCTGAACAAATAGCAAAGTGACAGCAGGACGGTACAATAGTATTGACATGCAATATATATGCGAAACAAGAAAGAAACATTGTTACTCACATTGCGCGTCGCTTCTCTGAACTGCGGCTGCCACTGTAGAGACGAAATAAGAATTAGTCAAGTGAAATACGAGATGAACATATTTCCAACAATAATTGGCTGTCACCGTGGAAGGATATTGCATCGTGCTGCGCATGGGGAATATTTAAATGCGTTGGTTGGTAAGCATGCAGACAACGCAGAGATTGGACGAGCTGTGGAGAGTGCAGAAAATGGGAACAAGACACAACAGAATATAGATCAGTTAGAGTTCTGGGGAAGAAATAGCAGATGGGATTTCATCGGGGAACTGTTGCAATCTGGAAGCTCAAATGTCAGGGGAAAGTACACAATGAATGGCAGGACCCTGAACAGCATTGACGAACAGAGGAACTCTGTGGTCCAAGCCCGTACCTCCCTGAAAGTGGCATGGCAATTAGATAGGGTGGTAGAAGGAAGTATGGAAGGTTTGCCTTAACCGCTGGAGGCAGAGAGTCGAGGAATCAGAATACATCATACAGGTGCGTAGGAGGATCGGGCACACTTGGAGGATTGCGTGCATTTCTGGTCGCTCCAAAGCAGGAAGGAATCGGAGTGTCAGAATGTTGATCGAAGAGAAAGCCCGCACAGAACCCACACGCGGCACACTGATACAAGACTGGAGTCAGGACACTTCCTCAGGAGAAAACACAGGCAGCAACTGGAAGGAATCTTGCCTTGGAGATCTGAAGAGGAATCCCAACGCAAACTGGATCTTCAGAAAGGAATAGAGAACACAGGACTGCTCTAGAGTAGACCCTCTGGCAGCTAGGAGCCTAAGTACACCCAAAGGTCGACCAATACTCTAGCAACTAGTGCTGGAGAATCCCAGGTAGTTATGCTCGGCCCCTGATGGGGCTCAGGTGTGTGTCGTTATATAATCAGTCCAACATGGAATCTATGTGCTGGACAACAAGGCATTAACTGAGCCAAATTGAGGGCCAGAACTCAGAACCATGACACGGAGATGCTGGAGAGGGTTCAGAAGAGTTTTATCAGGATGCTGCACCAGGATATTACACGGAATGCGAGGTTGGACAAATTGTACTGGCTTCGTTTCCCCGTCGGGAGCTGAGGCGTCACCAGTGAAGTCTGTGAAACTATCAAGAGGCATAAATAAGGTCGAGAGCCAGAATCGAACTCGCGGGGTTGCAATGTCAAATACTGGAGTGCATAGCTTTAAAGTGAGATGGGAGAAGTTTCACAGGGATTGTGCGAGGCAGGGTTTTGCACACTGAGTTGGAGGTATCTGGAACTGCAGCAGATGGATTAAAACGGGCAGGCCAGATAATAAGAAGGAAACCTGGTTTACTTGAAAGGTAGCAGGTGGCATGTTTATTCTCCGCACGTTCATGCGACATGTCCATGGATAAGCGGAAGATGTGAAAATACTGAGACGGTAAAATCCTTCAGTATTTAAGGCCACGTTTCACCCTGAGATTAAATGTCCCATCACGTATTGATCTGACGACCAGCAGGGGGAGCTCACCTGGGAGAACGTTTTGATGACAGGACATGATGGGAATCTGAACTCCACAGGAGTTACGAGGCAGCCAACTTTGATCAACAGAAGTTAACGATGAAGTAACGAATTGAATCACAGCAATGAAACAGGCAAATACCAGCGAAGTGAGGTTTAGGTTTACTGAAAAAGGACAAGTAGTGTGGATGGCAATTGGAAAGTTATTTTCCATATAAATTCCCCGACTGTGCGAGGTCAGAAAGCCACATTGTAGGTGAACTACATTGGTGAGCGTGGAGTTTGGACATGGGATTTGGTATGCAATGGCATAAAAAGGGATGAAACTGTTCCGAAATCCTTTCCTGAAATCATAGCAAACTCAGCACGATTTTCGCTTCTGAGGTTTGGAATCAGCCATTTCTTCTGGTATCACTGAATATAATCTTGGTATGTAGTGGACAGAGGTTTTGCTTTAAAGTTTGCTCGGAGCCTTGCATGAGGATGAAATAAAAACCTCAAGAGCGAAGCCCCTACTGTGAATTGAAGTGTTTGCTGACAATCAAAAGGACAGTGCGCTTTTCTCCATGAACGAGGCAGACAACTCCGGAGGATACAAATCTCCAGAAAAGTCGAAGATCCTGACAGTTTAAATTCATTGACTGCACAGCGATATCCATGGAATTAATTGTGACCAATAGAACATAGGACCGTACACAGGTGAATCAGGCCATTCAACCCACGATGTCTGTGCCCAGCATGATGTCAAACGAAGCTAATACTTCCTGCCTGAGCAAGATCCATATCACTCTATCCGCTACATAATCATGTGCCAACCTAAAAGCCTCTTGAACGGCACTGTGTCGATATTAATCACATGTACATCGAAACACACAGTGAAATGTGTCTTTCTACGTGACTGAGTATGTGCATATGTCTACGGGCTACATGCAGAGTTACCTCTCTGACCCATCTACGTTTCTACGTACTATATCTCCAACCAGGCCAGTTCAACTTGCTGATCACAAGACATGCACAGGAACCGAGGTCAGATGTGAGCGCCGGAGCAATTGAAATGACGAGGCGCGGAGAGGAAATGTGAATTGTTGATCCTAATGGCAGTGTTGTTGGAAATTGATGGAATCCAAGGCGAGAGTCTGGTGCAATGATCTGTATGGATGGCAAGTAAAACTATGTTTCTTGCTCTATCTCTGGACGTTTGCCAATAATAAACTAGATACAATTCCAAAATTATCCACCAAGGGGCGAGTGGAAAATTATATTTAAGGGAACGGGAGGAAATTGAAATTGATAGTTGCTGAGTTGCTGAAGCAGTGTAATTGCAAAGCAGAATAATCTCCTCCCACTCTGTCGATAACATCTCAGTGATAGGGTCAACACGAACACACCGAGGAAGGAATCGGAGTGTGCAGAATTCAAAATACATTGCTTCAGTTGACCGGTAACTGATAATTCTGCTCAAATGGGAAGCGATCGATTATTACCTATTTCCCCACGTTGCTTCGCCTTTAATCTCCGCCCACCGTGTTGATAATGTGCCTTTGATGGAATCAATTCCAGCAGACTGCACAAAATGTGGAATCCAAACAAATAGAAGGAAATGTTGTCTCATTTGGCCGATTGGCAAATTATTGGTATTGATTATTACACATTCTAAAAGCGGAACATCAATGGCTAACTGCCAGTAAATTTCACTCTGATGTCAATGAATTATCCCAGGTTCCACAATCAGAGTTGCTACGATCTCTATGAGGGCATCGACACGAACAAACTGAACATGGAGCTGGATTGTAAATAACTGGATCAATTTATTGCTTCACTTGCTGGTAACTATTACTGTTCCAGGTACTGAGCTCACTGACAGGAGCACAAGAATTCTTGGTTCATCTGCAGAAAACAGGGAAGCGAACACCCATATTGAAACTAAAGTATACACGAAATACAAAGAATATTTAAACCATGAGAACATGCTCTTGTGGGGGGAAATTCGTTACCTCAGCTCGGATGCATTGGAACTTAACCCTTGAGGGTAAGGTGTATGTGAGCCAGCTCTAACCGTGCCATGTAGTTATTAGTGAAGTGACTAAATTGGAGGCAGAGGGGCATGCGAGTAATTAAAACACATTCATAAGACACTCAGGACGCATATTTCCAGAATTTTTCTCAAATGGGAACCGATGGATTATTACCGATTTCCCCACATGGTTCCACCTTTACTCTCCACCCATTGTGTTGATAATTTCTCATTGATGGGGTCAACTCTCGTAAACTGCAGAAAACTGTGGAATCCAAACAAAGGGAAAGAAATGTTGTCTCATTTGCCCGATTGCCAGCGCATCTCTGAGGACTAGAATTCACGTCAGAACCACGGGAATCGCTGCGTCACCGACGGGGAAGAGAGAAGAGAACAACAGTAAAAGTAAGTGCAAAGATAATAGGAACAGAAAAGAGAACAACAGTACAAACAAGTGGAAAGATAAAAGCAGCAAGGTTATTTACAGACCTCAGAGTAAAGCAGTTAAAAATAAAGGCCGGTGTCAAAGTTCAGAACTACTGGGGGTCTGAGAAAAATAATCAGTCCAATGTTCTTAATCATATCTATTTATCACAAGATCACAAGATAAAGCATCAGAAGAAGGCCATTCGGCCCATTGAGCCTGCTCCATGGAAATGGAAATGAGAGGGAGAAGAGGCGGGGGTGGGGGCGGCAAGAGAAAAAAGTTAACCCCAATTTCCTGCCTTATCCCCATAACCCTTGATACCTTGACTAATTAGATATTTGTCTATCTCCTCTTTGAATACACCCAATGATCTGGCCTCCACTGCTGTACGTGGCAAGGAATTCCATAAACTTACCACCCTCTGGCTGAAAAAATTCTCATCATCTCTGTTCTAAAATTGTGCCCTCTAATTCTAAGGTTGTGCCCTCTGGTCCTGTACTCACCAACCATCTATTTATCCATCCATCTATCTCTCTCTCTCTCTCTCTCTCTCTCTCTCTCTCTCTCTATCTGTCTGTCTGTCTGTCTGTCTGTCTGTCTGTCTGTCTGTCTGTCTGTCTGTCTGTCTGTCTGTCTATCTATCTATCTATCTATCTATCTATCTATCTATCTATCTATCTATCTATCTGTCTGTCTATCTGTATGTCTCTCTGTCTATCGATCTATCGATCTATCGATCTATCTCTCCCTCTATCAATCTATCTGTCAGTCCGTCTATGTGAGTTGAGTGTGCAATATTGGAACAAATGGTGCCTCACCTGACCGGTAACAGATACTTTTGCAGATACTCAGCTCAGTGTTAGTGGGGAAAGTGCAATTGTGCAGATATTTAGTATATTCAGCGCACATTATAAAGGAGAGGATGTTTTCTCCGGTGCTGTAAATATTCGATTGGTTGCCACATTGTCCCCTGCCGCATTGTTGTGACCATACAACAGGTGAATTAGGAACAAAGTTATACTGTTCGGTATCTCCTGCCTACTCCGCCAATTCATTCCCACGTTGCTTTAACGATCGGTCACCTTCATGTGAAAGGGAACTGCTGACAATTAAGACAACGGTGATATTTTTCCAGCGGCCGGTGTGCCGTGGAGTAACTTTCGCAATGGCTGATGGAGGTCAGTCTTTGAAAGTATTTCATACACAATGAGATGCAGTAGAAAACGAAGTGAATTGGAGGAACATACTGCAAAGGCGGAGTGGCAAAATCTTGTTTCTAATTCTCATATTTATATGGTCAAGTAAATGGGACTCGGATATTTGATACTTGTGGAGAAATGCGTTGTAATGGCCATGAGGGTTCAGGATCCTGGTGGGGCCAGGAAGTACGTCACTGCACATTTACCAATCAAAATGTGTCTCAGCGTGTTAAGGGTCCACTTTATGCCCTTGGAAAAATGTCAAGGACAGGCAAAGGCGGGTGTTCTGTTGCAGTTCTGTGCAAGTTGACAGGGATCTTCCTGCTCCTGCCCTCACAAACTGATGAGCTGTGTTAGTGTGAGGTCATGGAATGAATGACGGGCTGACAGCGGGTGATGTGACTTGGAAAAAACCCGTGTTGAAGAGCAGAATGAAGAGCAGAATTGCAAGCTGCTGCACTGTGTTTCATGAAGGACAGTTGTCTCCGCCCACCTCGATCTCAGTGTCGTGTTCAACAGAAGACAACAGAGTGACTGGACTTGCGTTCTGCGGACACAGTGCTGCCTGAATACTTTCAGCTGGAAGGTTCAGGTCTGGGAATATAAAAAGCGCCTGCTCACGGCGACAAGGAAGACGCTGAACGTGAAGTCCAACAAACATGAAGAAAACTTCAAAGAAATCCGATGATATCTGACTCCAAAGTTCAAACAGATCTGTCAACAGGAAAAGGCACTCTGTCGAGTAGGAGGAGCTAACTTAAAGAAAGCAGTAATTTGATCTCAATGCAAAGAAATACCTGACACGAAATAACCAGAGGGATCATATTCACAGTCTGTCTCAATCATTGTTTTGCACACCCAGTATTACTCCAGCTCTGTTTTTAAAGAAATGCGAACACGGGAATCAACCCAGTCGCGCGCTATTATCCAACGACCAACTGCAGTTTATGACCAGGTCTGTGTTCGGATATTTACTTGCTTCAAGAAATTGACTGATATGTGTTCTGTGCGTGTGGTGTGTGCTGTGTGAAAACACCGCGCATGTTTCTTATTCAGAATATACCGTGACTTTCCACAGACGGTGGGGGGGAGGGGGAGAGGGAGAAGGGGAGATAGAGATAGATAGGAAGATATATATATAGATATATATATATATATATATATATATATATATATATATAGATAGATAGAGAGATAGATAGATAGATAGATAGATAGATAGATAGATAGATAGATAGATAGATAGATAGAGAGAGAGAGAGAGAGAGA
>JAUZTB010000088.1:1675555-1687410 GCA_034780895.1 Rhynchobatus australiae | reverse complement strand
GTCGGACGACAAAAAGCCTTAATGTCGTTATTCAATGGAACCCCCAGGAATGTGCTCACTGCACTTATGGATGTACGTTAATGGAGGGCGTTTTGACAGCAGTGCCAGCAGAGGTGGTGGAGGCAGATACATGAGGGACATTTAGGAGACTCTTAACTGTGACAGACCAGGTTACTATTGGTGAATGTCCCTTTAACATTGTGTGTGTGTGTGTGTGTCTGTGTGTGTGTGTGTGTGTGTGTGTGTGTGTGACGTGCATACGTCAACGAAGATAAAGTATGCCATGACGTTGTTGTTGAAGAATTCAGTAAGAAAAGAGAGAGTGAAGATGAGAGAGAGAGAGACAGAAGAGAGTGAGACACCAGCCAACCTGTTTACTCTATCGATGGAAGAGAAACAATAACTGTGACTGTCACTATCAATCCACGTATGTATTTTTGGGAGTCATCCGGTGTGGTCCACTTTGTCGTTAGCTTGCAGAGGAAAAGAGGTATTTTTGTGGACAGCCACGTCTCTGATAGTTTTGGGTGTGGCAGACCCTTCGCAACAAAGAAGCAGAGTTCCCTTTGGTGTTGACCTGTCGAGGGAAACAGGCATTTGTGTGGACGACCACGATTCGGATGCTGTTCAGGGTGAGGAAATCACTGCTGAGTAGACACTGAGGCGTTATTTGGGTTCCAGTGCGGAACATTCAAGAGCCGTTCGGGGTGAGGAAGATGCGCTGGAGTCGTCACTGCAGAGTAAACACTGAGGTGTCGTTTGGGTTCCATCGTGGAACATTTGGATGTCGTAGTTACTCTCTATTTTTCCTTCTACGAGTACGTCTTATCTTCAGACAACGGTGGTTGTTGAAGAAGCCTTTGCTCATGGTTCACCTTATGGCTTGCTGCACTGAACTTTAAGAACCATTCCTGGACTTGGAGTTTGGGAATTTGCCACACACAGACTACGAGTTTAGTTAGTTTTGGGGGTTAATGTTTAAGGGTTTAGCATTTTTACTTCGAACATTCTAACATTTTAACTTTTTTATTATCATAAGTAGTTATTAATATAGTAGTTTCAACACTGAATCATGACTCAGTGCCTTTCTTTTGCTGCCGGTTCGTAACATAACAGAGAGTGACTGTCTGTCTGTGTGTGACACAGGGAGAGAGAGGAAATAAGAGGAGAGAGAAAACAAGTTGTCAGATATTTTGCGTCTCTTCAGATTATTCTGTTGATGAAAAGGATAAGTGCGGTTGAATAAGTTTATTGCTTGGGAGGAGACGTTCCCAGGTGTTTGATAACTGATTCGCAAACTGTCAGGTCCTGTTCACAGCGCGACGTTTCACTCACTGGAGAAGAAACTCACGTTTCTTCTTGTCCCTGGGACATCGATGATATTTTTATCGTTCAGATATCTTTATGTTCAGTTTCATGGTGCCAGAGCACACTGCAACTAACATTAAACGCAGCGCCACCAGGTCTCCACAGTCAGCACTTTCATGCGATAAGCGCCAAAATTGCGGCGTCTTATCTGTTCTAAATTTATTTCATGGGGATAGCATATCACGAGAAGATAAATAGGAGAGAGATGCCGGCAGATTGCCTCAGTGCAAAGATTACACTAGATGAAACGCGCTGTTGGAAGACAGTGGAATTAAACGCCCATACCGAACTGTACATATTAGTTCAAGGTTCAAGTTACTTTATTGTCATTCACACATGTGCTCTTAAAACACATGAACTAGATGTCGTTTACCCCAGACTCACGCAACAGAGGACATACAGACAACAGAAGACATACAATAAACACAAACAAAAATGTGTGCAAGTACAAATAGTGCAGATACACAATATAATTTGGTGCAGGGTGAGTGAAAAACCGAGTTAGACGAAGAAAATAGGAGACTGAAGCGTGTTGCAGAGGCGATTGTTGGATGGGCATGTGGAGGAATGTGGGCAAGAGGGATATGTGGGAGGAAAGGGTTAGTTCGGATGAGATGTGGTTTGATGGGCGGCACAACATGGTGGGCCGAAGGGCCTGTATTGTGCTGTATTAGTCTATGGTTCTATTTGTGATTCCGCAGACCTTGCGTGTGTATCGTGTGTTGCAAATATCCAGGATGGAGGGAAGAGGTACTCCAATGTTCTTCCCAGCTGTACTCACAATCCTCTGCAAAAACTTACGGTCCTGGATGTAACAGTTGCCGTACCAGGCAGAGATGCAGGTGGTCAGGACACTCTCAATGGTACCCCTGTAGAATGTGGTGGTTGGGGGGGTGTGGTGGTTGGTGGGGGGGGGGGAGGTGGAGGGCAGGTTTGCTTTCTTCAGCCGCCGTAAAAAGTAAAGAAACTGCTGTGCCTTCTTGGCGAGAGGGGAGATGTTGGTTGATCGTCACAAGGTCGTCGGCTATATGCATTCCCAAGAAGTTGGAACAGCTGACTCTCTGTACAATGGTGCCATTGTTGCACAGGGGTGAGTGGTCATCCTGGGCCTTTCGAAAATCCTCAATCATCTCCGTTGTTTCGTCCACGTTCAAGGAGACATTGTCGACTGAGGACCAGTCCACCAGCCTCGCCACCACCTCTCTGTAAGCTGTTTCATCGTTCCGCCGGATGAGGCCCACCGCTGCTGTACCATCAGCAAACTTGATGATGTGGTTGGAGCTTGAGTTGGCAGAACGTTCATGGGTCAGCAGCGCGATCAGCAGTGGAATGAGCACGCAGCCGCAAATCTTTCTGTTCAGTGGTAACTGCTGGCGACACCCACTTCAGACAAGCTCATCCGCGTCACTCCCATCGCTGATCTGCACACTGGAAATGAAAATGTCTTTGTCTCGGCCTTCAAGTGCATCCAGGTGGATAAATGTCCAGGCCTGATTTGGTGCATTTTTGCACCTTGTGCGGAGCCACAGAATAAATTGAGGATTCACTGGCAGAGATTACTGCTTCATCTCTGGCCACAGGTGAGGTTCTGAAGGAGCCGAGAGAAGCTAATGTGGCACTATTGTTTCAAAAGGGTAGCCAAGTCAAGACAGGAAGCCACAGTCCAGCGAGTCCGACATCGTTGATGGGCAAATAGCTGGAATGTATTCTTGACGGACAGCATGTAACCGCACTTGGAGAGACTGGGTCTGATTCGGGACAGTAGGCACGGCTTTGAGCTTTCAAATTCGTCTCTGAAAAACGTCTTGGATTTCTTAGAGGAGGTCGTCAAGAGGGTAGATGAAAGTAGGGCAGGGGATGTTTTCCATATGGACTTCAGTAAAGCCTTTGACGAGGTACTTCATGGCAGGAGCATTTCTGTTTAGATCGCATGGAATCCAGCGTAAGATAGTGGATTGGACACATCTTTTGGTTGAGAACCAGGAAGCAGAGGATGATGGTTGAATCTTGCCTTTCAGACTGGAGGACTGTGAGCAGTGATGTGCCTCAGCGTCGGAGCCGGCAACTTCTGTTGATTGAATTTGAAACAACCGATTGGCTGTGAATGTACAAGGCAGGTTCAGTAGGTTTTAAGACAATACGATAGGTGGCTGTGATCGTGTAGAAGGGTATGAGAAAATATAGGGTGTCTCGATCAGCTTGATATATTGGCTGAAGATTGGCAAATGGTTTTCAATGGAGATAAATGTGAAGGATTGTATTTTGCGAAATCAAACAAGGGCAGGAATTACACAGTGTATGGTCGTGCCATGGGGAGTGTTATGGAACAGAAATACCAAGGAGTGCAAGTGCACTTCTCGCGGAAAGAGGCGCCCCAGGTAGATAGTTTGACGAAGAAGGCGTTTGACACACTGGCCTTCATGAGTGGCGACATTGCGTGCGGGAGTTGGGCAGTTATAATGCAGTCATATCAGAAGTTTGCCCGGCCGCGCCTGGAGTACTGAGTGCACTTTTGTTCACCGTGTTGTTGGAAAGATGGTATTAAACTTGAAAGAGTGCAGAAACGATTTACCAGGATGGTTCTTGGACCTGGGGGACAGTGTTACAAGCGGAGAGTTGCGTGGACTGGGACTTTATTCCCTAGAATGTAGGAGATAAGAGGGGTGACCTGACGGAGGTATCCAAGATCATGAGGGGCAAGGCCAGGGTGAAGGCACGTAGTCATCTTACCAGGGAATGGGTGCTAAGAACAAGAGGGCATACGTTGACAATTAGAAGCTAGAGACGGAAAAGGGATATCAGCGTCAGCGTCTTCAAGCAAACGGTGGTGCGCATTTGGAATGAGCTACCAGAAAGAGTGGTTGAGAACGAAAACAGTAGCAACATTTAAAACCAATCATGATAAGTATCTAAATGAGAGGTTTCGAGAGATCTGGACCAAACGCGGGTAGATGAGACGAAATGGCTGGGCAACACCATTAGCACGAAGGAAATGGGCGAAAGACCTCGTTGCATGCTCTCTGTGTCCAATGGCTGCTGAGTTGCCACGTTCGGATTGGCCGACTCCTGATGCCCGATTGGAATCTGCGTTTTATTTTAATGGGCAGGGAGCCGAGTTCAGGAATTGGGGATCGAACTGCACACAAGGTGGTCAGATGTCAACGCGAACATGCTGTTGAAGTGGAAAAACGTCTTTGATGGTGCTGGATGGCGGACCTGCTTCGAGGTTCCAGAGGGCCGATTTCTGCCCACATTTTATACGGTCGCTCCTGAGTCGGAAATCAGGTAACAGTTCTCCAGCCAATCGACGAAGGGCAGATGACATCATCATCTGCCGACGTCATGGCAGCGGCGACACTTCGCCCTTTGTGCTGTGTGTGATACTCAGCTACAGGAATAAGAACGGGCATTTGCTTATTTCATATCCTTCGCAGTAATCAAGCACGAAATATCCCTGGATGGTGGGGGACGGGAAAATGTCCCCAATGCCTTTGTGTGGTTTGCGCACAGCGTGCTTTGGTGGCATGGAGGCGGGACACCTGAAAGCTGTGGACCTCTCGGGATTCACTGCTACAAAGACCGTGCCACCGTTATCCTGGATTTGGAATGCTTCCTGCTGGCCCTGTGGTAAGAGCGATTGAGTCATTTCATGGTATCTCGATCTGGCAAGAGCTAAAGAAATTTGGGCAGTTTTAAATCCGCCTCTTTTGAATGCCGTTGACTGTTGACTGGACGTACGGTATTTCCAGCGCAATGCTGTTCGCAAAGTATCAAGGAGGGACACGTTTCTTCCACGTCCATTGAGCAGGTTGGCTCAACGTACGAGGGGATCCCGTCTCACCGCGCACAAAATCACAGAAACGAACGCTTTAGTGTCTGTTTACAACAGTATCAGTCAAGATAAGACTTGAAACGAAACTAAAAACGACTTGGAGAAACGTTACGTGCCAACGATAGCAAAATTGCACATTTAACATATTGGGTGGATTTCGACACAAAGTTCAACCATGCGCTGAGGCATGTTCCCGCACAATCCCGGATACGGGGCACAATTCCCTACAGGTGGGGCTGCAGTATACGTCAAAGCGTCAGCATCGTTCAAGGGTGAGTCTCCTCTTCTGTCTGGCTGTCCAGCAAGTTCCCACTGACAGTTGTACTGCACCGATGCTGTTTCATTCCGCTTGCATTCCCATCAACTCTCCTTGCACCTTTCTGTTCACCTGCACACCAGTGACAAATTACAGACGAACCCACCAAGATTGCTCGAACTTGCTTGTTCTTCGCCAGCGGCAGAGATGTTCCAATTGCCTGACATCTTTTGCCCTCTTTTTCGCTGCCTGGAGGAAAGCAATATTCGTGCTCTCATGGGTAATTCCACCACTTGCCCCAAGACGTGAATGTATTGGTGGAGCTCTGGGTGCCTGACGGCAGAATTCCCAATACGTGTTTAATATTATGACTGCAATCAGAAGTCTTTGCATTTTGAGACTCGACTTTCCTCTCTGCATGCAGGCATTGCATTAATGTATCGCATTCTGATCCGTGCATCTATTAATATGCAACTGATTTCTTAGATTTTGAAATTGGTGTATAGAGGAATGAAAAGTTAATACCTTACATTGTTAAAATATTGAATTAATGCATGAATATGCGCTCTATCTCAAGTACCTTATTTTTGTTCTTATGCTTTCATTGTAAAACTTCTCTTCAAAGTGTGTCAAAGGGAATTTTCTGCTGTACTTATATTTAATGGTACGTAACGGAATGTGAAGGCATACTTACAGGGTAGAATACTGGGATATCTGGAGGAGCCGCTTCTTCACAACTCTGGCGGCCTGGGTTCGAAGGTGAAATCCGATGCTGTCTCTGTGCAGTTTGCAAGTGGTTTCTTTAGCGTGTGTGTGTTTCCCCTAGGTGCTGGGATGTATTGGAATGGACTCATTCAGTGTTGTACTCCGGAGTGAAAGAAATAGGAGGGCTGAGACAGCGCAATGGCTGCATTATCTCCACTTACACCACTGCAGTTATCCTTTTCCAGTCGCCGCATCAACATGACATCGAAATTTTGTTTCTAATATTGACTGATATACAAGCATACCAGAGAGCTCATGTGACTTGGGGAACACATGAAAATTTGAGTCACTGATACCGAAATAGATTTCCAGCAAGATCGGTAACAGCAAGGACTTCTGTCGATTCTGCAAAGAGCATTTATTTCATTCTGATGTATCAACTGAGAAATAAAACACACAGAATCCCAGTGTATTTCCAAATACTCAAAACAGCAGGCAAAAAAATACTTTTATTTGCATTGTCATTGGCTCAGCATTCAGCACAGGTTGTGACATTTAAAATAACATTACACATTACGCAAATAATTTTGTCGTATTCCCACTGATTAAAAACCCTGAAAATTTTACACATTGTTGTAGCAGGGGTGTGTGTGTGTGTGTGTGTGTGTGTGTGTGTGTGTGTGTGTGTGTGTGTGTGTGTGTGAGAGAGAGAGAGAGAGAGAGAGAGAGAGATTAAAGTCGCATGCAGGCGCGAAATGGTCACGGTGAAGGAAAGAATAGATACAACATAATGAACAGACATGGGAAATCAGGAATATTTGTAAAAATATACAGAAAATACAAAGCAATTTCCTCAATTGTGAAAGATTTGAAGTCCTGGACGTCACTGGAATCTGCATAACTCTGCATACCGGTCACTACAGCTCAAACGTAGCAGCAAAAAGCAGTTGTGAGGCTGACGAACCCGGGTGCTTTACTTGTAACATGATTTCAGCCCAAAGACAACATTTTAAACATGTTCGCTTCTGTAATTTGACCTTTGCCATTTACATCTGCTAATGTCTGGGTAAGAATGAGTGGCTGTCCAACATGTTTGGGATTCAGTTATCAAATGAAAATGTCAGAAAGGGATCAGCGTCACGGAGTATTTGAGCGTGACGGTGACCACCCCGTTCCGCAGAGTTCCAATTTCATCTCATTCTTCTGAAATTCCCTGTCAGAGAGCGAAACCAGACATTAGAAACACAATAGATAAGGAGACTTCTTAGAAGGCAGATGACATACTAAAATAACAAATTTAAACTGTTAAATTGTCCAAATCATAAGGAAAACGTTAGATGTGCTTTTACCCAATCCTTCTCGTGAAAGCAAAGTGTGATATTCTAACCGAAAAAAGAAATCTCATAGGAAATTCTGCACTTCTGAGGTGAAGCACAAATTCTCGCAGGCGGAGGAGAGTGTTACCAGAGCGGAATAGATTGAATGCATGTTCAAGAATGAACGGCAGAGTACAACCGCCTTCGTGATGGGTAATGGAAGCGTTTAGCGACTCGATGTCCATGGCAAAGATACGGCTCAGGGGGATATGGAATTTGAGGTTGCTAAAATGTTGGATAAACTGCAGTTGCCGGAAATCTGAGGGAGAATATAATATAATATTGGAAACATCAGCAGGTCAGAGAATTTGGAAAGAGAAAGCGAGTCAATGCAAGCGGTTGAAAACTCCTCATCAGTATTGAGAAGGAGAGACAACTAGTCAGGGGTCGGATAGAATTAACTGGAGGGAGAGTTAAGGGGATAAAGGTGATTAGAGATGTCAAGAAATTGTGTGCTTTCGATGGAACAGTGCAGGCCGTGAGGGAGTGAAAGTAACAACAAAGGAAGGCATATTGTTTGTCATGCCGGGTTGTCTACAATGTTTGAGTACTTTGCTCTCTATAACAGGCAGAGGAAAACCAGGAGATACACAGTTACTTGATGTAAAGTAGAAATGGACAAAACAAATGCAAGCAAACTGCGTCATCAATACTATAACCACTCAAAAATTTGATGAATCATGATGTACGAAGGGTCCATGTGCAGAAAATAAGCAGAGTTGAAAACGGAGTCGGCAGTTCAAAGGAGGCTCCACCTGAGGGACAGACCTTTGCGCGATGGACGACGCTCTGAAAGGGCCCACACGGAGTGACCACTGGATACGAGGGCAGTCACATGGTGAGTGCAGGGGATTTCTGGTGCTGGGAAGGAAGAAAGGAAAACCGCTTACGAAGAGGTGATATAATTATGAAAAGAAACAGGCGGAAGGAACCAGAGGTTCTCAGGAAGCCACGATGGAAAACGTAGGGATGTTTGGTAAGAATGCTGTGAGGGATTCAGACAACCGACTCTCTGTGCACTCGATAGTGGCACTGAGGAGGTGAATCAATGCAGAGATTCAGCTCTGAGGTAGAATCCCACATATCTGTAGCAATAGGGCCGAGTACAGATGTGTCAATAGAGGAGCACGTGAGGAGAAGGGCAACTTCTCGAGTCGATAAAGCGCCGCCGCTTACAGGTGTGTGAGTGCGTTATTTTCGCACATTATTAACACACTGTCGGGAAGCAATGGAACATTCATGCCGGCTTCTTCTTGTTATTTTCTTCATTCATTACCGAGTACTCGATTCACGAACATTTTCACGAACATTCACGAACATCGATTCAGTTACATAAAAGGCCAATGGAAATGTATGAATCATTCAGTAGGGACCGAGGACTTTCGGACCACAGTGTACAGAGTGCTATAGGCCTCTTGACACCAATCGCACATTGACCCCATTCTATTCTCCCCTCAGCCCGTCAACTGCACCCAATCTCACGAAACAGATTCTCCGGATCACACACGCATTTGAAACAATCGCTTGCGGTGACAAATCAAGCCACCTTCCAGTACGTTTTGGGGTTGTGGGTGGAAACAGTGAAAAACCATGCAATCGCAAAGAGAATGTGCCAACGTCAAATCCACAGCGCCGGAGTCTACAGGCACCCTGGTCACTGGAGTTCGACAGTATATCTGCTGGGCGCGGCCTTGTTCCTACTGTCATTTTGTTCATTCAGCGCCATGCGTTTTGGAACTTGGCAGGCGCAGGTCACCTCTTTTAGACAACTTACTCTCATCACCCACGGTGGTCTATACCGTGAAGACAGGTTGGATCCTTTTGTTTCTACTCATCTACCACTACGGCATTTCTTTCGGCCTCAAACTCAGACTTCGGCCTGGGCAGTCCGTTCGACAACAGAGATAGAGGGAGGCTTGCCTCCCTCAACGTGACGCCATATAAAGACATGGGATGAAGAAGGCGCACTTTATGTTTGCCTTCATCGGTTGGGGCATTGAGTACTAGATGCCGGACGTCAAGTTACAGTTATACGAGACGTTGATGAGACCGCACTGTGGATAGTTCTGCTCGCTATGGTACAGAAGAGATATGATTGAGCGGAAACGGGCGCAGCAAAGTTTCACAATGATTCTGCCTCTACTGGCACGGTAGCGTAGTGGTTATCACGACGCTATTACAGCGCCAGAGACCCGGGTTCGATTCCCGCCGCTGACAGTAAGGAGTTCGTACGTTCTCCCGTGTCTGTCTCGTTTCCTCCGAGCGCTACGGTTTACTCCCACATTCCAAAGACGTATGGGTAGACTAATTTGGGTCTTTAAATGGGCGGTGTGGGCTCGTTGTGTCGGAAGGACCTGTTATCACCCTGTAAATAAAAGAAAATAAAAAAAAGAAAGGCTTGAGTGAGAAGAGGAGACTGGATTCACTGGGTTTCGTTCCCCTGGATCAATGGAGACTGAAGGGCTCAGCAAAAGAATGTACACACAATCCTGGAACATGCATACGGCTGATAATCACCGTATTTTTTTTCCCAGGTTAGGGGTGGCTGAAACTGGAGAGCCTGGGTTTAAGAGGAATTGCGACCGAATTACAGGGGGCATGGGGGAAAACCGTTTCGTACAGGGGTGGTGGGTGTGTGGAATGAGATGCCAGAGGATGTAGTGGAGTTAGGTACAATGACAGCGTTGAAGAAACGTTTGGGCAGGCACATGCATTGAAAAGCATAAGTGGGGTATTGGCACGCACACTGAATATTGGCAACTATGTACAAATTGGGCTGAAAGGCCTCATTCTGTGCTATAGAAATGTACTATACCACAGCTTTTAGATGGCCCTTGTTCGACCTTAATATCTTAGCACAAAACCTCACATTAAGTGCCCAGACGGGGATCAGAGTCAGAGGGTGTGAAGTGAAATCACAGTGCTAACTTGTTGCTTTTCGAAAGAGCTGTTACTCACAGGGGTTAACCTACCGGTCTTCCACCAGTAGACTACAGTCGTGGTAATCATGAGGCTCAAATTCACTGCTGGGAAAAGCGGAATCCAGGCAGGAATGTGATGTTCAGCTGAAAGGCATAAATCGAGATAAAATGTTGCTGTGTTAACGTGTGCAGTCAGATGCCTTACACAAGTATGCGGCGTTTCAAGTGACACATACAGGCACTTCGCCCCACCATGTTGCGATA
Organism: Rhynchobatus australiae; assembly: GCA_034780895.1. Taxonomy (NCBI): domain Eukaryota; kingdom Metazoa; phylum Chordata; class Chondrichthyes; order Rhinopristiformes; family Rhynchobatidae; genus Rhynchobatus; species Rhynchobatus australiae. The sequence continues at coordinate 1,676,688 of JAUZTB010000088.1, read as the reverse complement.
CATTTGATCCTGCTCTGAGATGTATCTAGCTCTTCCCTCTCACAACGCCCTCCGTTTCTCCATCATTCATGTGGCTAAGAGTCTCTTCAATGTCCCTAATGGATCTGCCCCCTTCACCTCTGCAGGCAGTGCGTTCCACGCACCCACCACTCTCTGTGTTAAAAAAAAACTTATCCGGGCATCACCCCCCGCTTGTGCCTTCCTCCAATCATCTTACAGTTATGTCCACTCGTGGTAGTCATTGCCGAATTGGGATAAAATCTCTGACTGTCCATTCGATCGATGCCTCTTATCATCTTGTGCATCTCTGTTAAGTCACCTCTCATCCTGCTTCTCTCCAAAGAGAAACGCCATACCTCGCTCGGCCTATCCTCATAGGACATGCCAAATCACCCCTTGCCTATTTCAATAAAGGTTGGTCCTGTCTTTCAGGATCGCATCAGAAGTGCTCGCCCACGGACACGTCAGTCAATCGCTCCTCCACTTTAGAAAATAAGTGGTTCAGTGTTGCGTCTTCATTACAAGGTCCGTAGATATATTGTTTGAGAGAATCTTCCTGAACACCCTTTACCAATTCGGCTGCATGGACGCATGTCACTTTCCCCTGCAGCAAACCTGGACATCAAACGGAAACATATTCCCCACACTATTTTTGCAGTCGAAGCTCGGCCCAACGAGAATGCAACGAGGTCAAAAGGTCGATTAACACATCGCAGAAATCCTTCCCCACAATTGCAAATTTCTCTTGGTTCACCCAAGTTTGACCCTCCTTCTCTGAAAGTGTGCCTGTAATTCATCACATCCTCGATAGATGGAGGGAGAGCTGCACCAGTTCATGGAGCATCTATTGTAAACGTAAGTAACCACTGGAGAGAAAAAATGTATTCTTGCACTGCCTTTGAAGACACCTGTCCATCATGGCATTTTTTCATGCAATCTTGGAGAATAACTAAATCATTATTCACTCAAATCACGGAAGAATTAAAACTTACCCACAACCGTTACCTTCACTGGTTCACTCTTCTCTGAGGATACGATTCTCCCAGACACCAGGCACGTCTGAACACAGTAGTAATCTTGCGTCCCAGAGTTCGTGACTGTGACTGTGAACTTGACCCCGGATGGCGATGCAA
>JAUZTB010000088.1:1464616-1476914 GCA_034780895.1 Rhynchobatus australiae | reverse complement strand
CCTGTTGCACCTGCAAACCAACCTTGTGCGATTCATGCACCAGCACTCCCAAGTCCCTCTGCACAACGGCACTCTGCAAGCTTTTACCATTTAAATAATAATCTCATCTTCTACTCTTCCTTTCAACGTGGAAGACTTCGCATTCACCAACATTGTACTCCATCTGCCCACTCAGATAACCTATCTGTATTTCTCTGCAGACTCTTCGCATCTTCTGCACAATTTGCTTTTCCACTCAATTTAGTGTCATCAGCAATCTTAGATACTCTGCACTCGGTCCGCTCTCCAATATCGTCAATGTATATCATGAACACAGTACGGTACGGGGCGGCACGGTAGCCTAGCGGTTAACGCGATGCTATTACAGCGCCAGCGATCGGGGTAAGGAGTTTGTACGTTCTATCCCCGTGTGTCTGCGTGGGTTTCCTCCGGGTGTTCCGGTTTCCTCCCACATTCTAAAGACGTACGGGCAGGTTAATGTGTCGTTTAAAATGGGCGGCGCGGACTCGTTGGGCCGGAAGGGCCGGTTACCACGCTGTAAATAATTTTTTTTTAATTATAAAAATAAGTTGCGGGCCCAGTACCGACCCCTACTGCACTCCGTTCACCACTGATTTCCAACCAGAGAAACACCAATTTATACTAACTTTCTGCCTTCTTTTGGTTGACCAATCCTAAATCCATGCTAATACATTGGCCCCAACTCCATGCATCCTTATCTTATGGATAAAAGTTTTATGCGGTACCTTACTTAAATCCTTCTGGAAATCCAAGTACACAACATCTCCTGTTCCTTTCTCTCCACTGCACTCATTATATCCTCAAGTAACTCCAGTCAGTTTGTCAAAGAGGGCGTGCCCTTTTTCAATCCATGCTGTGTCTGCCGAATGGAACAATTTCTATCCATATGCCTCGATAATTCTTCCTTGATGACAGCTTCAAGATTTTTCTCGACTGCAGACGTTAATCTAACAGGCCCATCGTTACCTTCCTTTTGCCGACATCCTTTTTCTGAACAGTGACATTACATTCGCTGTCTTCCAATCCGCTGGGACCTGCCTGGGGTCCAGAGAATTTTGGCGAATTGTTACAAAAGCACCTACTATGACATCTTCCTTTTCATTCGGTGCCCCCGTCAGAACCAGGGGACTTGTCTCACTTTATACCCACTAGTTTGCTCATCACTACGTCTTTGGTGACCTCGACTACATGGACGTCCTCACCTTCCATCGCATCCATAACATCTCTCGTTTAGGCATGTTAGACATGACCGTAAAGACAGACATAGAATAGTCTTTTGAGGATTGGGCCAATTTCACATCATCCAATATTAATTCCCGCTTCTCATCTTCCAAGGGACCTACATTCACTTTAGCCACCATTTCCGCTTTATATAATTATCAAAACTTTTACCATCTGCTCTCATGGATTGTGCTAGCCTACATTCATCATCTATCTTCCCTTTCCTTGTTGCTTTCTCCGTGGTTCTTCTCCGTAGTTTTCCCAGTCTTCCAATTTCCCACTACTCTTGGCGACTTTGCATGAGCTGTCGGATTGATGCTTTCTTTGATTTCCTTGGTTATCCAAGACTGGATCTCGCCACCTTTTACTGGCCTTGCTTTTAACTGGAACATACTTCTGTTGAGCACCGTGAAAAATCTCTTCGGAAGTCTTTCACTGTTCCTCAGTTATCCTACCATATAGTCTGTGTTCCCAGTCTACGCTATCCAACTCCGCCCTCGTCCCCTTCTGGTCTCCCTTGTTTCGGCATTATACACTGGTTTTAGATCGAACTGTTGCACCCTCCATGTATATAAGAAATTCAATGCGTCTTTGCAAGAGGATCCACAACTGTACAATCGTTAATTTTACCCGTCTCCTTGCAAAGGGCAACATCTAAGATAACATTTTCGCTTGTACGTTCGGTTACTTGCTGCCCCGGAAAGCCATCACGGATGCATTCTGTGAAATGCTCCTCAGGACAGCGTCGTGCAACTTGATTGGCCCAATCCATGTGGAAGTTGAGTCACCCCCCCCATGACAACTGTCGTTCCATTCTTCCATGAATTGAAGATTTCTTGGTTTATTGCCTGCGCCACTGTAATGTGATTACTCAGTGGAAGGCAGATAACTTACACAAGTCATTTTTTCCCTTTGCTATTCCTAACCTCTACCCAGTTGAACTCAACGTTCCGCTCCTTAGACTTAATATCGTCTTTCACTATGGCCCTGATCTCATTCTTAATTGAGAGCTCTACCGCACCTCCCTTACTTTCCTACCTATCCTTCCGTGTTACCCGACACTCTTGGATATTGAATTCCCACTTATCTTCAACCACGATTTTGTACTGGCCATTATACCCCATTGTACTGATTTGTGCCACAAAGTCACTGACCGATGCTCCAATAACATGCAATCCCCTTTTCGAAGGAAGCGGTGATGAAAAGGGTCTTGGACCAGGTCGCTGAGCCTCTTGCTGGAACTTCCGTGACGCCATTAGCTCGTTCCAGAACAAGCCCCACCCACGAAATCGTTGACGGACAGCTGATCACACAGTTTTGCCAGCTGACAAGACTGCGGAGGTCCCGCAATGCGTCTGATGACTGTAAAACGAAGAAAAAAAAAGATTTGCAAATATATCCAGGCACATATTACACTTTAAACTAATTAAAACTATCATAAAAATCAGAAATATTTGAAATGAATGTTCTTCCCTGACCTGTCAGTCTCACAGCAGTTCCAGTCTCATTGATATGAATTGGCCTGCGGGTCCTGAAACAACGTCTCAGACTAAATCGCCCCACCGCGAGTTGCACAGCGGCGCAGCGCGCAGGCCCGCCGCATGATAGCTCCAGCGACCGCGCGTTCGATACCGACCCCCGGTGCTGCCTGTGGGGAATAAAGAGTTCCCCAAAAATGGCAACATAGGTAGGCAAAGTGACGACGAATACGTTTGGCACGCTTGTCCTTATCGGAGCGAACACTGAGTGCCAGATGTGTGAAGCCATGTTCCAGCTGTGTAGGGCGCCGGCGAGAACTGGGTCCAGTTCTGATCGCCAGGCTACAGGGAGGATGTCATTGAGCTGTGGAGCGTGTAGGGAAGAATCACACGGACGTTGCTGGGAGCGGAGAGCTTGACTGATGAGGGGAGACTGGATAAGCTGAGAGGTTATTCCCTGGAGCAAAGGAGTCTGAGCGGTCTGAGTAATAGGTTGGCTTCTTAAACGCTGGAGAGGGAGGGAGGGAAAGAGAGAAGGAGAGAGAGAGAGAAGGAGAGAGAGAGAGAGAGAGAGGAGAGAGAGAGAGAGAGAAGGAGAGAGAGAGAGAGAGGAGAGAGAGAGAGAGAGGAGAGAGAGAGAGAGAGAGAGAGAGAAGGAGAGAGAGAGAGAGAGTGAGAGAGAATGTGTGTACGCATGCAAGCGTTAAACTGTTGCCAATCTCCACGATGTACCACTGGATCTTGAACTGCCAATAACCCCCAACGTCACCTCCGCCTCTTTCTCATTCTATCACTTCACTCTCCCATATTCTCCCCTCTCTCCTTCTATCCCCTCTCTCCTTCTCTCAGTCCCCTATCTCCCCTCCCCTACCCAAATCCCATCCCATCTCCGCTTTCTCCCCCTTTTCTCTGCACCCTCTTGGCCCCTCTCCCTCTCAGGTTTTACCCCTGTCCCCTACGGCTTCACCCTCCCTCCCCCGTTAGCCCTCCCCCCCTCCTCCCAGGCCAATTCGCCCCTGTTCGCCCCCCTGTCCCTTACGATATCTGGTCGCTGACCTGGTTTCCCGTTTGCAACAACCCAGCACAAGGATTTTGGAGAAGAGCCAAGCGCTAACAGCTCGCCAAATTCTCACTCCATCTTGAAGGAGAAAATATCTGCTAACATTTAAATTAGGTTCCATTGCAAACTCAGACCGGGCAAAATATCTTGCAACAAATAATGCATTGAGCAAATACATTACTGGGTTTGCCAGCCATTAGAATTATCGCACAGCAAGAATTTAGACAGAATAAGACAAGATAAGATTTCTTTATGAGTCACATGTACATCGAAACACACAGTGAGATGCATCTTTTCCGTATAGTGTTTTGGGGGGCAAAGTGGGGCAGCCCGAGTGTTACCAACGAGCGATTGCGGCGCCAACATAACACGCCCACAACTTCCTCATCCGTATGTCTTTGGAATGTGGGAGGAAACCGGAGCACCCGGAGGAAACCCACGCAGACACACGGGAAGAACGTATACACTCCTCAGAGACATAGAGGCTGGAATTGAACCCGGGTCGCTGGCGCTGGAATAATATTTTGCCACCTACTATGTGTTGATGCGATGAAAATGTGTCATTCGACCCATTGACTGGTGCCGGCCACAAAGGATACCAACTACTTATTATTGTTCCTTGTGATCTTCCCCACCAACACCCCACCCCCCGCCTCCCTAATCCCCTCAACTCTCTCACGATTTGACTTCTACACTACACGAAGAACAATTTGCAGCTGCGAGTTCACCCAGCAATTCGCACGTCTTTGGGACGTTGGGGGGAAACTGGAACAAGCGCGGGGTGGGGGAGGGAGCAGGAGGCCATAGGTAGAACGCATGATTTCCACCCGCAGACACAAACGGAGGTCGGAGCTGCCAGAAATAGTGGTTGAGGCAACCACATTACCAACGTTCAAAAGCCATATCGATAAGCGTATGGATGGGAGCGAGTGAAGAGGGCTGTGGGCAAAACATACGGCTGGCTCGCTGTGGATGGGAGGGCTTTAGAGGCCCGTGGGCAAAACGTGGGAAGATGGGTCTAGCTCGCTGGGTAACACAGCCGGCATGGCCGCGTAAGGCCGAGGGGCCTGTTCCCATGCTGCATGGCTCCCTGACTCGAAAATGAAACAAACGACGCACACCGTCAGTGGACAAGATCGTTTGTCGGTAATCTTTCATTCGAACCAGGATCTAGTGTAGAGGTCACATGCAAGATAAGACGTGAAGAAAATGGTGAGGAATTGAAAACAAGAAAGAAAAGTCCACGGAATTCACCACGGAGGGCATAGAGGCTGAGTCCCTGAAAATATGCAAGGACGTGATCCATGGCTATCGAAAGGGTTGAAGGGTTACTTGCAGACATCCTGGAACAGGTGCAGAGGCAGATTATCAGCAATGCAAAAGACATCAAGGGTGTTATTTAGCTGGAAAGAGTGCAGAGGAGATTTAGAAGGATGTTGGCGGGACTCGGGAACACTGAGTTATGGGCAGAGGTTGGGTAAGTTGGGACATTTTATTGGAGCGTCGGTAAATGAGGAATGATAAAAAATGAGGGGTGACATAAAATGAGGGGTGTAAAATTATGAGGGGGCAAAGATAAGGTAAATGCACACTGTCTCTTTCTTAGGTTAGGGGAATGAAGAACCAGAGTGCACAGGATTAAGGTGAGACTGAGAGATTTACTAGGAACCCGAGGGGCAACCTGTTCACCCAGAGTGTGGTCAGCATGTGGAAAGAGCTGCCAAAGGAAGTGGGTGAGGCAGGGACACGAACAACATTTAAACGGTACTTGGACAGGTACATGGAGAGGAACGGTCTGGAGGGATATGGGCCAAACGCGGAGCATATGGGACTGGCTTAGGTAGGAATCTGGATCTGAAGGGACCAGCTAAAACCGAAGGCCCTGATTCCTCTATGATTCGGTGCTTCTCAAGGGGTGGAAGAACCGAAAGGCCGACCAGTGCTCCGTTGTTTGCTTCGATGAAGACAGAAGGTATGAGGCGACAAGACAAGCTCAGGAAAGAGAGTTGTTAAAAATTGATGAAAGACGAAGGTTTACGATGCAGGGGAGCTGTCGTCTGCTTTTAGCTTTGGATATTTTCTTCCAATGTTAACCCTATTTCTTCCTAGACAACTCCAGCCTGATCTCAGTACGGTACTCTAGTGCTGAAAGCTTGACTCTGCTTGTCACTCTGCAGACGCTGCCTGACCGATCGAACATTTCCAACATCCCCTGTTTCCAATTTAGAACGTAGAACACTTCAGTACAGTGCAGGCTCTTCGGCCCTCGCTGTGGTGCCTACATTTTATCCTACTCTAAGATTTATCTGACTCTTCCCTCCCACATGGCCCTGCATTTTCTTCTCATTCATGTGACTATCTAAGCGTCTCTGAGATGTCCCTAATGTATCCTCTGCATAAAGTGCGTTCCGCGCACTCACCACTCTCTGTGTAAAAAAAGCTTGCTTCTGACATCCCCCTTACACCTTCCGACAATCACCTTAAAATTATTCCCCCTCCTGTTAGCCATTTTCGCCCTCAGAATATAGAATCTGACTGTCAACTCGATCTGTGCCTCTTACTATCTTGTCCACCTCTGTCAAGTCACCTCTCTTCCTCCTCTCCATAGAGAAAATCCCCAGCTCATTCAACCTATCTGCGTTAGACATGCTTGCCAATCCATGCAGCTGCCTGGTCAATCTCCTCTGCACCCTGTCCAACGCTCCCACATCCTTCCTATAATGATACGATCAAAACTGAACACAATACTCCAAGTGCAGTCTGACCAGAGTCCTATAGAGCCGCAACATCACCTCGCGGCTCTTAAAATCAATCTCCGACAAATGAACTAATACCCCGACTAATACCCCGCACACGCCTTCTTAACTTTACCAACCTGCGCGGCAACCTTGAGAGACGTGAATTGGACTCCACTATTCCGTTCACAGATGCTGACTGACCTGCTGAGTCATAGTCCGAGAGTCATAGAGATATACAGCACAGAAACAGGCCACTCGGCTCAAACGGTCCATGCGGACCAAGGAAGTCCCGTACACGTCAGTTCCGTTTGCCAGCGTTTGGCCCATAACCTGATAAACTTCTCCTATCCATGCGCATGTCACATCGTCTCCTGAAAGTTCTTATTGTACGTGCCTCAATCGCTTTATATGGTTCACACCTACCACACTTTATGTATAATGTTCCCACTAATTTGTTCCCATCTATCCATAAAACTATGCTCTCGAGTGTTTTTTTATTCCCCAACCCTGGGAAGGAGGCGGGGTATATTCACCCTATCTATGCCCCTCATGATTGTATAGCCCTCCATAGGGTCACCCCTTAGTCACCTATGGTCCAACGATCAACGTCCTAGCCTCACCAACCTCTCCCTATATCTCAGTCCCTCAAGTCCTGGCAACGTATATCCCCTCTGCACTCTTTACAGTTCTGTAACATCTTTTCCACAGCGGGGCGACAGAAACGTAATGTAATGCTCCGTGGGACCTCGGCAGAGTCTTGTACAACTACACAATAGCCTGAAGACATTAAGTTTTTCCAACATCTTCTGTTTTGACATTCGCCCTGAAACATTGTTCCTATCTCCACGGAGAATGCCTGACCAGCTGAGGGTTTCCAGTTTTCTCTCTGTTAACGGGGTCGCTGTTTCTGTCTGTTTGCGTTTCAGGTGATGTCAAGGTGAGACTTGCCGGGGGAAAGAACGCGTGCTCTGGAAGGGTGGAGCTCCATTACGCTGGCCAATGGCGGGGCGTTTGCAGCCGATACTGGGGTATCAAGGAAGTGGAAGTCGTCTGCAGGCAGCTGGGCTGTGGGTTTGCCTTCTCTGCTCTCAAGAACGCCAGTTACGGTCAAAGCACTGAGATGTTCGTCAGGCACGAGGTCGGATGCATTGGCTCTGAAAGCTCGCTGCATGAATGCAGATCTCGCCCGTTCACCGGGAAGCGCAGTGTCTGCGCCGTTTGCGCGGAATGTTCAGGTAAGAAAGGGGTAGTACAACGGAAGGATAAAAAAATCCAGGTCTAATAAGTTGGCAAGTTCTTCACAGATCCGAAAGGCCAATTCGTCACCAACATTTCACTGCAGATAAAGCAAATGGACTGCAGATGCTGGAACAGTGCAACGAGATGGACAGTGACCTCACGACCTACCTTGTTGTGACCTTGCACCTTATTGCACTGCACTTTCTCTGCAGCTGCGACACTCTACTCCGTACTGTTATTGTTTCTACCTGTACTACCTCAGTGAACTCTGTACTGCCTCAATGCACGCTGTACTACTTCATTGCACCCTGCACTACCTCAATGCACTCTGTACTACCTCAATACACTCTGTACTAAATCAATGCACACTGTACCACCTCAATCCACTCTGTACTAACTCAATGCACCCTGTACTACCTCAATGCACTCTGCACTAACTCAATGTAACTGCACTGTGTAACGAATTGACTTGTACGATCGGTTTGTAAGACAAGTTTTTCACTGGACCTCCGTACAATAATAAACCAATACCAATACCAATACCAATACATGGCACATTCATCTTCATTGGAGAAACCAGGGGTCGACTGGGCGACCGTTGTGCGGAGCCTGCGCTTTGTCCTCAACGGCCGTCTCTTGCTTTCGCTTACAAGCCATTGCAATTCCCCATCCCACTCCCAAAGTTAATATTGCAGTTGTGTAAGTCGTTGGCGAGGCCGCACTTGGTCTACCGTGTGCAGGTTTGGTTACCCTGTGTTTCAGAAATACGAGGTTAAACTGGCAAGAGTGCAGACAAGATTTAAGAGGATGTTGCCAGTGCCAGAAGGCCTGAGGTATAGGGAGAGATTGGTCAGGCTAGGTTTTGATTCCTTCTAAAGTAGCAGAGGAGAGAGAAATGTTTAAAATTATGAGAGGCATCGACAAGACATGGGATATTACAGCCGAGTATAGGCCGGCATGAAATGTTGTGCTGGCATTTTATCCTGCTCTAAGATCAATCTACCCCATCCCTCCCACATAGTCCCCCATTGCTCTTATATCATTCATGTATCTATCTAAGAGTCTATTAGAGGTCCCTAGTGTATCTGCCCCCACCACCTGCTGGAAGATCTACCCTTCCCTCCCAGATCGCCCTTCATTTCTCTATCATCCATGTGTCTATCTTTACCCTCGCAACGTCCAGAGAACATAGAACACTTACAGCACAGTAAGGCCCTTCGGTCCACAATGTTGTGCCGACATTTTATCCTGCTCTGAGATCTATCTAACCCTTCCCTCCCACACAGCTCCCCATTTCTCTAGCATTCATGTGACTATCTACGAGTCTCTGAAATGTCCTTAATATACCCGCCCCTACAAACTCTTCCGGGCAGTGTGTTCCACGCACCCACCAGTCTCTGTCTAAAAAAAAAACACCCCTGACGTTCCCCTGATGCCTTCCTCCAATCACCTTAAAATCATGTCCCCTCATGTTAGCCATTGTTGCCCTGGGAAAACGTCTCTGACTATCCTCTGGATCTATGCCTCTTATCGTCTTGTACACTCCTATCAAGGCAGATATTTAGAGTTCTGAGTGGCACATATAAGGCGGACGGTAACAATCTTTACCCCAGGGTGGTGGAGTCCAAAACTTGGGCGCATCTATTTAATGCGAGAGGGGAAAGATTTAAAATCGACCTGATGGGCAACCTTTTCACCCAGAAGGTGTGCGTAATGGAATGAGCTGCCACATGTAGTGGTTGAGGCAGGTACAGAAGGATCATTTGAAATAGGTATCTGCGTTGGGGGGGGGGGGGTGCAGTGGCTCAGCTTGGAGGGATATGGGCCGAACGCAGGAAATTGGGACTGGTTGGTTGGGCGGCGTGGACTGCATGATCTGGTTGGGCCGAAGGGCCTATATCCGTGCTGTACTGTTGTGCAACTTCGACGGCGACCTGTCTATGTTCGGCATCACCATTGCAACAGTGAGGCCAAGCGCAAGGATACCATCTCACATTCGGGTTGGGTATCTGCCAGCCTATTGGTGGGAACATTGAACTTTACAATTGCAGGTAACTCAGCTGCCCTCCGGGTTTTGTTCTCCCACATACACCTGACGAACATGGCTTCTTCTTCATTTGCTCATCTTTCTACTCCCTCCTTCCCACCTGGTTCCGTCTGTCCAGCGTTGTTCTCCCTCTCGTCCGGTTCCACCTATCACACAGCTGCCTCTGCACCACCCCTAACTCGTCCCGCTCTATCCTTGCAGTCTTCGCTCTCCCCCCTCGGTCCTGGCGCAGGGTCGCCACCCGTCACGTCGACGCACGCCGTTCTCCTCCACGGACGTTGCCTGACCCGCTGAGTTCCTCTGGAGTTCGCTTTTCTCCACGCTTCAGGAAATACGGTGCGGTTCCAACCCACATTCGCAGGGCGGGATTACACCGCAGAACGCGCAGAGGAGAATTACCGTGCCGTTGCTGGGGAAGGAAGGCCTCATTTATGAGGAGGGGCTGGATCGACTGGGTTTGTGTCCCTTGGAGCGTGGGAGGCTGGGGGAGTGCCACCTTGAGGCACCATGGGCATGGGTAGATTGAATGGTGCGAAATTGTTCCCTCAAACGGATATGTGAGGGGTGAGAGGGTGACTGAGGATCTGAGGATGAAGTTCTGCAGCCTACTTCCTGAGGGGCTGGTGGAGGCATGTAATCTCGCAGCAATTAAAGTGTGTTTGGGCGGCCAAACGGTTTGCCATGGCAGACAAGGCTCGGGAGAAAGCGCTGGCAAATGGAATTAGTACAGGGGGATGCTTCGTGATGGGCATGACCATAGTCGCCCGAATGGCCAGTTTCTGTGCAGCACGTCTCTGACTCTATGACGCAGCAATGAGACGACGCGGGGAATAAGTCGCCCCCAACTAGCAACGCCCTCGCCAGCAGGGGTGGGGTTGGGGGATGTGTCGCGCAATAATGGCGTTGCAAAGGACCGGCACGAACTTCTAACTAACCCAAGGGGGCGGGGATCCCTCCATAGCCACTCCAACAATGCAGTGGTTTGGTTTTTCTGACGCTGGAGACTGACACTCCAACTGCACATGCTGCTCTTAAAATGGGCACTCCTCAGTGAAGGGCAAGGCTACAACATAGAAAACCTACAGCACAATTCAAGCCCTTCGGCACACAAAGCTGTGCCGAACATGTCCCTACCTTAGAAATTACTAGGCTTACCCACAGCCCTCGATTTTTCTCAGTTCCATGTAGCTATTCAAAAATCTCTTGAAAGACCCTATTGTATCCGCCTCCACCTCCGGTGCCGGCAGCCCATTCCACTCACTCACCACTCTCTGAGTAAAAGACGTACCCCTGGCATCTCCTCTGTACCTGCTCCCTAGCATCTTAAACCTGTGTCCTCTTGTGACCACAGTTTCAGCCCTGGGGTAAAGCCTCTGACTATCTACCAGATCAATGCCTCTCATCATTTTATACACCTCTGTCAGGTCCCCCCTCATCCTGCGTCGCTCCAAGGAGAAAAGTCCGAGTTCCCCAATCCAGGCAGCATCCTTATAAATCTCCTCTGCACCCTTTCTCTGGCTTCCACATCCTTCCTGTAGTGAGGCGACCTGTCCTGAGCGGGTCCAAGTGGGGTCTGACCAGGGTCCTATATAGCTGCAACATTACCTCTAGGCTCCTAAATCGAATGACAGTCCCTTGTCAGTACGAATGCAGCCATAGCACTTTCCTGTATTGATGTGGACCCTCCAATAATACTGTTGACTATAAACATAATAGGATGGTCTGGAGTAAGTCCTCTTTTTAACACAACTCTCCAGTCCAGCGTTTTTCACCAGTTCTGACTCTCAAACAGTACTGTCGACCCTTAGTGCTGACAATGTAACAGTACGATACATTCTCAATACCACAGTCCGCTTTTAATACTAGGACTTCAACAGTGCAGTCCTCTCTCAATACCCGACACTCCAATAGTACAGTTTACTCATACAACGGTACAATACATTCTCAATACTGACAATGCAGTTCTGCAGTCTGCCTTTAATACTGGGACTTCAGAAGTGCAGTCCTCTCTGACTACCCGACCCTTCAACAGTACAGTTTACCCATGCATCTTAATTCTAACTGTACAATAGCAAAGCCTTGTCCTCATAGTGAGCCTCCAAGAGAGCAGGGTCCGCTTCTACTGACTGTCCCGCGGTACATTCTATTCTTACTGGTGGCAATACAAAAATAGAATCTTCTCAAAACGACCTTGTGACAGTGCAGTGCTGCTTGAAGATTGACCCTCCGAAACTGGTCTACTCCTATTGCTGACCATCAAGCAGTATCGTACTCTCTCGATACCGACAGTGCAATGCTCCTTTTGTCACCATGTTGAGCAAAGAGCAGGCTCAGAGAACCCAAATGCGGCACACTGGTACAAAACTGGAGTCAAGGACACTTCCTCAGGACCAAACACCAGCAGCAGCTGGAAGGAATCTTACCTCGGTGATATGAGGAGGAATCCCAACATGAACTGAATCTTCAAACAGGAATAGAGAACACAGGACTGCTC
>JAUZTB010000088.1:1341343-1351979 GCA_034780895.1 Rhynchobatus australiae | reverse complement strand
CCCGGAGGACTACCGAGCAGCTAATGTTGTTCCATTATTCAAGAGGTTAATAGGGATAACCCTGGAAACAATAGACACGTGAATCTCACGTCAGTGGTAGGAAAGATACTGGAGAGCATTCTTAGGATAGAATTCATGAGTATTTGGAAATCCATGGCTGGATTAGAATAGCTTTGTGCGGGACAAGTCGTGTCTAACGAGTTTTTCGAGGGGGTAACAAAGGCAATTAATGAAGTTTGAGCTGGTGTTTACGTGGATTTTACCAAGGCTTTTATAGAAGTCCCTCTTGGGAGTCTTATTCAAAAAAATAAGATGCATGGGATTCATGTTGAATTGGCCGTTTGGATTCAGAATTGGCTTGCCAATAGAAGACAGAGTGTAGTTCTCGATGGGACATATTCTGGCTGGAGGTTCGTGAATAGTGGTGCTCTGCAGGGATTTGCACTGGGATCTCTGCTGTCTGTGATATGTATAAATGACAGGATGAAAATGTCGATGGATGGGCAAATACGTTCTGAGACGATACAAAAATTGCTGGTGTTGTGGGAAGTGCAGGACCTTGCCAACGGTGCATCAAGACATAGGTTAGTTGCCGATATGGGTGTGAAAATAGCAGATAGAGCCTCATCCGTCCAAGTGCGAGGGGTTGCCAAATTGCACCCAGCCACTCATTTCCTTGCAACGAATTCTCGCTCAAATGTCTGTCAGTAAATGCCAATTTTCCGACCAGCTTCCTATTATGAGGCGTTGCCAAATATGAAGAGATGGTACACTGCTACTGGCCAGAGTTAATGGTACAAAGGTATCATTGTAGCATAGCTCCGTGAAAGTGGTTGTGCAGGTAAATAGCGTAGTAAAGAAGGATCATGGCATATTTGCCTTTATCAATAGAAGCACTGAGTTCAAGAGTCGGAAGTTATGTCGCAGCTTTATTAAGTTCTAGTTCGGCCGCATCTGGAGCACTGCATTCCGTTCTGGTCGCCCCCATTGCAGGAAAGGAGGGTGTGGAGGATTTGGGCAGGGTGCAGAAGAGGTTTCGCAGGATGCTGCCTGGATGGCAGGGCGTGTGCTACAAGGAGAGGTCGCACAAACTTGGGTGTCTTCCATGAGAGCGTCGGAGACTGACGGGAGACCTGATAGAAGTTTGCAAGATTATGAGAGACATAGATCAAGTAGACAGCCGGTAAATTCTTCCCCTGCGTCGACATGTCCACGACGAAAGGGCATGTATTTAAGGCGACAGGCAGGTACGTCAAAGGACTCGTGCAGGGCAAGTTGTTTTACAAAGTGTCCTGAATGCTAATGGAGAGGCAGATACTATAGAGGCGTTTATGAAGCTTTCGGGTGGGTGTGCAGAGAATGGAGGGATATGGATATCGCGTAGGCAGAAGTGATTCGTTTAATTAGTTCGGCACAATATCCATCGCCCAGTATCCTTTGCCAACTTCCTTCCATTTCTTCAACCCCAGCAAATTTTATTTCGTCTGTCATGATTGCCCTTTATGCTCTGAAATTCCTCGGAGAATTCCACGGAATTCGGGCGCCTCACGGTTCAACTTCTTGCGAATGCAAGTCGGGTTTGTGCAAGTATCTGCCAACGATTTAGTAAATTCTTGAATTTGTTCTGATGCATCCTGCATGCCTCAAGGTCACGCACCAGCTGGCTTATGAAGAGCAGCAGTTGCTCGGGCTCCGCCCTCACTCCTCGGGTGGCCGTCCTCCCGGCCTGTCTGAGAGCATCTTCACCTCCTCCCCGTGAATGCGCAGTGCCCCTCTATCACCCCCGAGTTTCAGTCACTCTCCAAAGACATTAACAAGATCCCGTCAATTCATTGGCGGGTGTAAATTGACCAGTGCGACCGAACTAGAACTTTACAAAGCTTCAGCATAACTTCCAGACTCTTGAACTCAGAGCTTCGAATGATAAAAGCAGGCATGCCATACGCCTTCTCTACTACCCTATCAATCTGCGTAGCCAATTTCGCCGAGCTGTGGTCTTGGCTACAAGGATCCCTTCGTACCATTGACTCTGGCCATTAACAGTGTCCCATCTCTCCATGTTTGGCAACGCCTCATAATAGGAAGCTGGTCGGAAAATTGGCATTAGTTGACAGACAATTGAGCGAGAATTCGTTGCAAGGAAACGAGTGGCTGGGTGCGATTGGTGGGGTCGCTCTGGGAATTGGCAATGGAATCGAGGCCGGAGGCTAAAATAAAGCAGAAGAGCGTAAAATCAGCAAAGCGCAAACGGTGCCCGCTGAGTTTTGAGTTGAATCTCCACGAGCTTCCAATCCATTCCTATACATGCACTTGTCCAAATATATTTTAATCGTAGGAATTGCACCCGCCTGCAATCCTTCCTCTGACTGCTCGCTTCATGGACGTGTCACGGTGGAAACATAGTCATGCTGCAGGGACTCATGCGGCCAGGCAGCATCCGTGGAGAAAAGCAGGCGGTCAACGTTTCGCCTCAGGTCCCTTCTTCAGGACTGACGACAGGAAAAGGGGAAGCCCCGTATTTAGGAGGGACACGCAGAGAAATGATAGCTGGACAGAAGAGGGGAGGCGGGGTGGGCGTCCACCCGCCTCACCTCTTTGGTCGCCCACCCTGCCTTCTCTCCTTTTTGCCACCTATCGCTGCTCTGCCGAAACGCTGACCGGCTGCTTTTCTCCACGGGTGCTGCCCGGCCTGCTGAGTCCCTCCAGCATCATTGTTCTTCTCGATCCATATACTCACCCGCCCTCTGCGTGAAGAGATATTATGGGGTCGATCTCCCGTCTCACCGCAAGCCAATGCCGTCACGTTTTAAGCTCGCCTACCAGTGCAAAAGACTTTGAAGATGCCCCTCATGACTTTGGAAACCTCCATAAGGTCACCCCTCCGCCTCCTACATTTCACGGAAAATTGTCCCGGTTTGTAAAACTCAAGTGCTCCGGGCCCAGCAACATGCTTGTGAATCTTTCCTGTACCGTTTTACAGCTTGATGACATCCTCCCTACGGCATGACAATGCTCCACACGCCTCTCAGTTCGGCGGTAATAGTAGAGCATCAATGTGGCATTGATACATGCACAGTTGAATTTTCGGCGTTACAGGGCCCTATATCATGACACGAGCCAGTAACGAGATGTACATGGAGGAAATGGAACTGTTCAGCTGGTCAGGTAGCATCTGTGAAGTGAGAAATCAAGTCAATGTTTCAGGTCTCAAACGGAACAAGGCCAAGCAGCATCTCTGGAAATGGGAACAATATTGACAACTGAGGCTAATTCTGTGCGTGTGTTTTTTTTAATTAGAGGTGAATTAATGACTCTGTGTTTCTCCCTCTGCTGATGCCGCCTGACCCACCGAGTTTCTGGCCTATGCTGTAATTTTTGCACTCCTAAAACATTGACCACGCTGCAGAACCTGCTGACTATCTCCGGAATTATTTACTCCTTTCAACCATAGAACTATAGAACAAAATACACCACAGTACAGGCCCTTCGGCCCAGCTTGTTGTGCCGACATTCGAACCACGCCCAAGACTACCTAATGCCTTCCTCCCACATATCCCTCCATTTTAAATTCCTCTATATGCTTATCTAACAATCTCTTGAATTTGACCAGCCTCCACCACAACGCCAGGCAGCGCATTCCATGCCCCAACCACTCCCTGGGTGAAAAACGTCCCTCTGACCTCCCTTGAACTTCCCACCCATTCCCTTAAAGTCAAGGCTTCACAGTTATTCATCTCTGTCAAGATATTCTAACAATCAAGGTTGATTCGCAGAAGCAATAATGGGCAGAAAGCGTGGGATGAACACTTAAAAGCGTCAAACGTCATGTCAGCAGTGCTGTGGTTTGTTTCTTTCTTCTCGGGTGGACTAATTTTTATTTTCTTCATCCGCAGCACAACCGCCAGAACCGCAGTTCAACGTGAAGGAAAAGAGAATTTTCTTCACCGGTGACACCATTGAGTTTGTGTGCTCTGTGCCCTTCATATATCGTGGATGCCAAGTGTTGCTCTATAAGAAGGGGATAGATGACCCAATCTTGTCCGTCAAGATGACTGTTAGTTCTCTCGCGGTGAATTTTAATATCTCCAATATAAACAAAACGCACGAAGGTACCTATTGGTGTAACTACGAAGTAGAATCGTCAGAGCTCATATTTCAGTCGGCGAACAGCACTCCAAGCGAGATCACCGTTCTGGGTAAGGGATACTGACAACTGAATTGCGCGTCCCTCGTGTTAGAATACCTCTTGGTTCCGTCACTATCGCTGTACGTGCGCTTCGAAATGTCTCTTTGCATGTGTTTTCCATTTTGTTTTAAATTCCGCTCAGGGCCTCTGCCGCGGGCTGTATGGAAATGGCCCACATCTTTCACTCGTTCCTCACAAGTTGTCTTCAGATACGTCAGGGGTCAAAGTAGAAACGTTACAGAATCACACAGTCGTGCAACTCGCAAGCAGGCATTTTGCTCCACACTTCCTGTGCCCGTCATCAAGTTCTTGCTGATGTTCATTCTTGAAACAAATATTAATGCCCCTTGTGAATCAAATGAGGCACGAGAGACTGAAGATAGCATATAACATAGAACCCATCAGTACCGCATATTCCGCCGACGATGTTTTGCCGAACTAATGATGACAATAACACCTTATGCCTTATCCCCGCACACGGTCTATACCCCTCCATTCTCTGCTGTGAAATGGAGCAGACCAAGAGCGCTGGACGCACTCAAGCGAGTCAGCAGTTGTCTGAAGTTGAGGGGAGAGCAAACTGAAGTTTACGAAATTAGGGGAGGCATAAGGGCAGACAGTCAGAATATTTTTTTTTTCCGGGGGTAGAAATGTCATGTACCAGGGCTCACCCATTTCAGGTGAGAGCGATACTTTTAAAGGAGATGTGCGGGAGGTTTCACACCGAATATTATAGGTACCTGGAACGGACTGCCAGGGGTAATGGTAGAATCAGGGGCGTTTGAGGGGGTTTTAGTTAACCATATGAATATGCAATGATGGACGGATATGAACAATGTGCAGGCAGAAGAGAGTTCGTTTAATGTGGCATTGTGCTGAGCACAGATATTGTGGACCGTCGGATCTGAACTGGTGGCAAAGGGATCTGTACTGGAGGTTGTATCTGTGGAGGCAGTTGGGTCGAGACCCTGCCTCAGGACTGAGAACGTAAAGGGGTGGCCAATATAAAGAGGCGAGGGGGAGGGGTGAGGCAGAATCTGGCAAGGGACTGGTAGATCCAGGTGACGATGGGTTGATGGGCAAATAGAGCCCAAGCAGGGGGAGTTAGAGATGGGGGTCAACGTCCGGAGGCAGGGACGTGGCAGTGGAACCAACACAGGATTGTAGATGATGGGATCTGAATAGAAGAAGGCAGTTAGTGGAACCGGATAAGGGGCATGCTGTGCAAAAGCGGAACAGTAGGGAAGGGGAGAGGTTGCCGTACCGAGCTGCCTCGAGTCAGGTCCCTCTGCCGTCAAGACCCAGTTGAGCGGCAGGATGGGAATAGACTGAGTGACCTCTTCTGCTCCCATTTCTCAGTGAAGGAAGAGACAGTATGTGTATGTTACAAGCAAAACAAAGCTCTTCGTCACAATTTAAGTGCAGGTGCAACAGCAGAAACTCACCATACAACTCGCCAGACTCAATTTTTTCTGACTCTCTGGCGAAGGAAATATTTCAACCCTCTACTGGGCGCACATTGAAGCACGTGGCGAAATCCGAGCATAAACCATGTCATAAGAATACACATGAAATGCTGGATGAACTCAGCAGGTCAGGAAATAAACAGTCGAAAGGAGGGTTATGTGGGAGGGAAAGGTTAGATAGCTATTAGAGCAGGAGGAGGACAGAAGCCAGAATAAGAAGGTGTGCGGCGGTGGGGTGGGGAGGAGCACACACAGGCAGGGGATAGGTGAGTTCAGATTGGCGAGTCCAGGTGAGGGCGGGAAGGCCGAATCAGGCGTACGGGCAGAGCTGCTGGCCATCCGTCTCAACGACCCGCAATGGAACGTCCCGACTGTTTGCAGTGTTGGCACGTACACGTTGTGGCTGCGTGCGTTTCTCCCGCCTGTCCCGCTTACCCCCCCCACGCTTCGGTCATGTTCTAAATCATTGGCCGTTCGAACTCAACCCTGGAGTTAATGGGAACGTGTGAGAGGATAGATCAGAACAGGGAAAGGTGCAGCGCAGGAACAGGCCCTTCGGCCCACGATGTTGTGCCGAACTACTTAAAGGAATAACTGAAAGCCTTGTTAAATTGATCACATAATGCCCGTATCCCTTTATTCTCTGGACATCCATGTGTCTGTCTAACACCTCTTAACCGCCTCTGTCGCATTGGCCTCCACCACCACCCAGGCGAGCTCATTCTACTCGCCCACCACTCTGCGTAAAAAAAAACTTGCCCCGCAGGTCTCCTTTGAATGTAACCTTCTCACCTTAAATGCACGCCCTCAAGTGGGAGACATTTCGACCCTTGGGAAAGTTAACGGCTGCACACTCTAACTATGCCTCTTATAATCTTATAAACTTCTATCAGATTGCAGCGGGGAAATAATGGTGGGGGAACGGCATTGTTCTGGGATCCGGCAGAGTGTCTAAATGCTAAAGTGCATTTAAGAGAGGTTTCTTATGAAATGTATTTACAGAGAATGCAAAGCTTCGACTCGTTGGCGGGCCCAATTCATGTTCTGGGAGAGTGGAAGGTTACTATAACGGCTCGTGGGGATCAGTCTGCTCTTCGGGATGGGACATACTCGACGCCAATGTTGTTTGCAATCAGCTCGGGTGCGGGTTCGGCCAGTCGGTCGCCTCCGCTGGCCATTTTGGAGAAGGGAGCGGGCAGATTATGTTCGATCAAGTGCGGTGCACTGGATCGGAATCATTTCTGTGGTCGTGCCCGGCGCAATGGATGAACCGACGAATTTGTCGTGAGAGAAACGATGCTGGGGTGATTTGTTCAGGTAATGATGGTGCATGCACGTGAAATCTCATAAAGGGTTGACCGTAACTGTACAAATGAACTGATGTTCCGACGATTTTGATTGAATTTGGTCACTGGAAACTATTCGAATGATATTTAGGAGAATTTCAAACGTTAGTTTCACTGGGCCTTCCAGAAATTTGTCAGCTGATTTTCACGGTTGTGAACTTGTGAGGAAATTGGCTGAGTGGCAGGAAAAGTCGCCTTCTGTGAAATTATAGGCATGTATCTAAGCTGGCAGCTGTAAGTCAATGGCATCCTGCAAGGATCTAATTTACTCCGCAGCCATTCACCATAGTTATAAGAGGCTTATCAAATTACCTCCTCACAAGATACTGCCCATTTCCGGTTTCCTCCCACATTCCAAAGACCGACGCGTTAGGAAGTTGTTGGGCGTGTTATTGCTGGCGCCGGATGCGTGGCGACACTTGTGGGCTGCCCCCAGACACATCCTGCGCAAAAGGTGCATTTCACCGTGTGTTTCGATATACATGTGACCAGTAAATAAATATCTTGTATGGCCGGTCAGTACATAGGAAAGAATGTTTGAGAGACCGGCGGGAAGGATGAGGATTTGCGAGGATGGATTTACAGGCTGCCGTGGGGCAGCAGGCATTTCCTGCAGGGTGAGGGCTTGGAATTTTCGCGTTCCTTGCCTCTCCACCGTGCCCCCAGGTCGCAACAGTCCGGGAGTGAGTCCAGCCGAGCAAAGCTGGGAGCCATGCGCAGACTCACATGCTCACCTACGGAGTCGTGAGGCCGGCTGGCCGACGCTCTTTCAGCGTCTGCTGGGTCTCTCCTGTCATCTCTGAGTTCCTGTTCCACACACTATTCTATTGTTCATTTCCAACCTCCGAACAGTTCGGGTCCCCACCACTGTCCACGAACAGACGGCTTTCGAAATCGAAGCCGAGTTCACTGTTTTTTGTCCTGCACAAATGAATGTCTGCACAGGCTCAATGAAAAAAAAGACTTATTTGCAGCACAGAGCAACGGGTAAGTCGTATTGACAAACAAAGAACGCAAATTGAACATAAATTAAACACTTTGTACAAGAAAGAACATAATCAGAACAAAATACGGAGTCCATTTCAATGGAAAGTGATTGGAGTGATGCTAAAGTGTGGTGATTGGGGTGGAGCTGGTTGGTTCAAGAACAGAATGGTTGAAGGGAAGTTGTTGTCCTTGAACATGGTCCTGTGGGGACTTCAGGCTTCTGTACCTCCTGCCCCATGGTAGCCGCAAGAAGATGGCATGGCCGGGATGGTGGGGGATCTTTGCTGACTGATATTACCTTGCTGAGGCAGCGCCTCCTGGAGATACTACCGCTGGTGGGGAGGGATGTGCCCGTGATGAATTGGGCGAAATCCATTACCCGCTACAGCTTCTTACGTTCCTACGCATTTGAATTGTACCAGACAATGATGCAATCAGTCAGGTCTCGTTCAATCGTACATCTAGAGAAATTTGTTGCAGTGTTCGGTGACGAGCCGGACCTCTTTCACCCGGGAAATGCCTAACTGCGTGAAGTGGCAGTTGACAGGTTAATTGGCCACTGGAAATTGCTCTCAGAAGATGTGAGCACAACTTTATTTTTCCGCTTGAAATTTTTACTTATTCCAAGGGATATGACATATTTCTAAGACAGACAACCTGCTTTGATTTAAAATAAGCGATATATATATTAGCACAACGAAACACTCAGTGAAATACATCCTTTTGCATAGATTTTTCTGGGGCAGCCAAGAAGTGTCACCACGCTTCAGGCGCCAACACAGCACGCTCACAACTTCCGAACCCCTGCTTCTTTGGAAAGTGGGAGGAAACGGGCGCACCCGGAGGAAACCCACGCAGACACACGGGGAGAACGTACAGATAGCGGCCGGAATTGAACCCGGGTCGCTGGCTCTGTAACAGCTTTACGCCAAACCGCTGCACTGACGTGCCTGCCGTGAGAATATGGGAACTCAAAGGAGTACAGCACAAGAACAGGCCCTTTGCCCCAAAATGTCTGTGCCGG
Organism: Rhynchobatus australiae; assembly: GCA_034780895.1. NCBI lineage: Eukaryota > Metazoa > Chordata > Chondrichthyes > Rhinopristiformes > Rhynchobatidae > Rhynchobatus > Rhynchobatus australiae. Next base: position 1,342,970 of record JAUZTB010000088.1, on the reverse strand, counting down.
CATAATGCCAGCCCAAACTTAATCCATCTGCATGCACACGGGCTGTATTCCTCCGTTGCCTTCCTGGACATGTTCCAGTCTAATTAGAGTCATAGAGTCAAAGAGCATACGGATGCATCACAGATACATACTCTTCGGCCCAACGAGTCCAAGCCGACCACGGTGCCCACCCAGCTAGTACCAATTTCATGCTTTCGGCGCATGTTACTCTGAACCCCGCCCCTCCACGTACCTATCCAAACGCTCCTTAAATTACAGTCGTAAAAGTTTTCTCCTCAAGTCCCTTTTAAATCTTTTCCCTCTCACCCTCATTCTCTGCCCCAAAATTTTGGACTCCCCTACCCCGGTGAAATGCCCCTCAATCGTTGTTATTTCATCCTATTCCACTGCTTACCTATTCATATTATTTTCAGTTAAACCTCATAGAAACTTCAACATATTTTTTATTACACAGCTCTTTTTGGGCAGCCTCCGAATCATTCTGGTTATTTTTTATAAAAATGCTCAGTAGTCTTCAACAGCAGTGAGTTTTGAAACGTTACCTGGGCATTTCTTGATGGGAACATTGGCGGCAAGCGAGCAGCGGGCTTGTCATCAGTCCCATCTTGCTGCATCTTGCTGTTCTGTTCCAGGATGGGGTGGATAGACCGGTTAAACTCGGGTTCAGGCTCCCGGTTCGGCTCACACATGGAGCGCTGAGATTCACGCTCCCATGCCAGCTCGTGTCAGACCCGGGGAGAGCGCTGGAGGCATGAGCGACAGACGTCAACGTAGGGCACGATTCATCCTTTGAAAGTAAAGGAGAAAACCGCAGGTGCTGAAAATCTGGATTAAAAATAGAGAAATTGCTGGGAGGAAATTAACTCAGCATGTCAGGCCGCATCTGTAAAAAGGGAAAGTTTATAGTTTCAGATCGACCTTTCATCAGAACAGTGAAAAAGGGCAGCAAACCCTTTGTTAAAGTGGGAGGGCATTGGGTGAAACAGAGGGAATAACATTGTCATAGAGCGGGCAGCTAAGGTCCAATGTAGAATGCTTTATCACATTATAAGGGGTAGAGGTCGTACAGATAGTCAGACTCTTTGTTTTCCCCAAAGTGCAGGTTAGTCTGGAACTAGAGGGCGCAGGTTTAAGGTGAGAGGGGAGACATTGCAATGAAATCTGAGGCTCACGTTTTTCACACATGGGTGGAGGACTGAAGGGTTGGGTTTCCCGTGGGTATCTGCAACGAGCTGCTAGAGGGAGTTGGTGGGAGGGGGGGGGGTGGATACACTCACAACGTTGAAGACGAGGTCGGATACGTACGTGATCGGAAAGCCGTAGCGTGATCCTGTCATGGTTCTGGGTACTGGCCCTCAATTTGGCTCCTTTAGTGCCTTGTTGTATAGCACATGGATTCCATGCTGGACTAATTACGTAATGACCCTAACCCTAACCCTAACCCTAACCTGAGAACCATCAGGGGCCCAGCATAAGTACCGTGTTTCTCCAGCACTAGTTGCCAGAGTATTGGTCTACCTTCGACTATACTTTGGCTCCAAGCTGCTTAGAGTGGTCTACTCTAGAGCAGTTCTGCGTTCTCTATTCCTTTCTGAAGATCTAGTTCGTGTTGGGATTCCTCTTCAGA
>JAUZTB010000088.1:1299126-1309895 GCA_034780895.1 Rhynchobatus australiae | reverse complement strand
AACCAACTCAAATTCTACACACATCATTATTATTGGTCAGCGTCACACTATTTGTCCAGAGTTTTACTTTTCCAAACTCATAAATTCAAATTTCCCCCCTTTTAGCAGAATAATATTCGTTAGTATTTATTTACCTGTGTTACCATTGTGTGAAGGAGGCTGCGGGCAAATCTTACAACACGTTCAGATCTTATGGAAGGAACTGAGGTTCGGGGATAGACCTCGATTGTTCTGTTGAGAAATTATGTAGGAAGGGACAAGGTATAACGAAATTATTCAGGTGCTAATTCAGCAAGCGTTGGTGTCCATTGAGAACCTCTGATTTGTCTTGTATCTCCCTCCCGTAAAGAAGTTGTTGAATCTGGGATTCAACTGGGAATTTACTTTTCAAGTTGTGATCGATACACAAGTTCTGTGGCTCAGAGGATTTGAGCTAATAGGCCAACAACCGCAACATTCTGCAGGAAAGGACCGTAGAAGACCTCAGCGGGTCACGTGTTGCATCTGTGGAGGCAAAAGGCGTACGTTGACGCATCTGGTCAAGATTCTGCATCAAGGCTGAACTGGAAGAGGAAAGCTTGCCAGTGCATAGCAGAAGGAGAGCATGGAGGTGTTATTGCGGTTGGCTGGTGATATATAGAATCAGATGGGGAAGGAATAATGTACAGATGGGACAAGGTGGGAGAGGTGAGCAAAGCAAGAAGAACACCAGCTGAACGGGTGAGAGTACATGGATGGAGTACACTGGGGATGCGTGCTCCATGATCTTGGGATAAACGACGTTCACATCAATACAATTTTCAAGTAACCGACACACCCGACGTCCTCCTTCCGCACACACTCGCCCGTCCACCACGTTCTTTTCCCCCTTTGTTTGCCTTGTCCACCTCCCACCAACCGGTTCCATTTGCCCATCATTTCCATCCCATACGATTCCATCTGTCACTTACCAACTTCCTTCCCAGCCCCAAACTAGTTCTGTGTGCTCATTATCCGCATTCCATTTGGCACCACCTATAACCTTGCAGCTTCTATTTTCCCAGTAGTGCTGTCGAGTGGCAATCTTTCCTGTTCCCTCGCTGCCCTGAGGCAAGGTCTCGTCGACTCACAGCTTTTGCCTTCATTGATGCTGCTTGACCAGAGACATTTGCCAGTGATAATAAACCTGATTCTGATTCATCTGAATGTCTTCCAGCTTTGCATTCTTTTGCAGATTCCGGCGCCTGTCGTCTCTTCTGCTTTCATGCCATTAGAAGAGTTTGGTTGAAAGATTTATCTTGTCACGTTCATGATGTTCCTATGTACCTGTGCCAACGAAGAACTAACATATTGTAAATTTAGCTATCTTCCTCCATATGTGACATGGCTTGTTCCAAAGAATCAGTAATGATATGTACATCAATGATTCGTATTTGCTCAATATAAATTAATAAAATGCTTATTCTTCCCAATATCGATCTGTATTTCCAGGAACCTTCTTTTGAAATTGATCACGAATGTCCTACTTGTATCATTGCAGCAGGGAAACATCTGTCGATCATCCTCAATTGTCTTGGTGTATGTGGCGATGCGTCGCGTTCCTGAAATGTTGCACTTAATACACATCGGGTACCAATGGGACGTTGAGTCACGAATTATAGAACTCTGATCCAGAGGGCAATATTCTCTCTCTCTCTCTCTCTCTCTCTCTCTCTCTCTCTCTCTCTCTCTCTCTCTCTCTCTCGCTCTCTCTCTCGACACTTTCTCTCTCTCCCCCTCTCTCTCTCGTTCTCTTTCTCTCTCTCTTTCTTAACCCATGTCTCTTTCTGACAGACAGGCACATCCACACACGCAAGTCACACACACACTTACACATACACGCAATGCGCACACATACACACTGCGATTTCTGTACATATGTACGTATATTCCAAGGGATTATTCTTGTCTACGAGTGTACTTCTGTGTATTAACATGAGTTTGTGCGAACTGTAAACTTTTACTCGGTGTGCATACTTGCAGGAGGGTGGAGGTGGGAATGTCGTTCTGTACCCCATTCTATTTCTGTCCGCTGTGTTTTGATGGGATGTGCGGATGTGTGGGTGAAGCGGGCGGCGGACGTGCGAAACTTCCACGCGTGCGTGAGTGTGTGTGTGTGTGTGTGTGTGTGTGTGTGTGTGTGTGTGTGTATGTGTGTGTGTGTGTGTTTGCATACGCCCACGCCCGGGTGAGTGTGCATTTTTGTGAGTGTCTGTGTGCGTTTGTGAGAGAGAGAGAGGGAGATAGAGAGGAAGGCTGTTGGAGTAGAGCAATTTCGTGCTTGTATGCATAAGGGCGTGTCTCTTCCCCTCCGCGTCTGATGAATGCCTCTTCTTGTTTGAGTCCGCATGTCTTTGTCAGTTGACGTTTGCGCATGTGTATTGTGCCATCGTGATCATATGGTTCGTACTCATACTTCAGTGATCTGAAAGGAAGGCAATCCAGAAAACAGGAAAGCGTGGTCGTGATTCATTTACTCACATCCAAGGTTATTATTCATCTCATATATTAACGGTGATATCACTTGAATTGCGAGAAAACAATTTTGGAGCTGCCAACTCATCTCATCTCAGTTTGACTTTTTAAATGTGCTCATTCAATGGATGTCAGCTTCACACAACTGAGCCAACATTTAATTATCCATCCCCCGGCGTCCAAGGAAGATGGTGCTCAGCTGCCTTCTTGAAACTTTGCAGTTCCCAAGGTGTGGGTATACCCGCAATGTTATCGGTTGGTGTTTGGAGGGGGTTCGGGGAGGACGGTGTGCGGGACGATGGAATTTTGACTCAGCGAAGCCGAAGGAAAAGCGATAAATTTCCAAGTCAAATTGAGGCGTAACCTGCAGGGAAGCTTCCAGGTGGTGGTGTTTCGATACATCTGATGTGATTTCTACAATATTTTTACGAAATATATCATTACATACGAACTATTCATAACCGAATGAAACAACACTGCGACAAATTTTGATCGATACGTTTTCTTCATTTCCCCACAATACATCGGGAACACATTAATATCCATCGTGTAAAACAAAAACAATGTGATTAGTGTAGATTGGTAGAAGTGAGTGAGCGGGGGCCGTGCGGAGTCGATGGACTGAATGGCTTGTTCGCGTGTTCTCCGATTTTTTTTTGAAATTCCGGCTCCAGGATTTGAATATTGCAAGCGAAACTAAAGATACGATTGCTTTTGCTACAAGGGCAAAATACCAACAACTGTGCTCAACGTTGTGTGGAGAGAAACGCGCGGGGAGAATAAAATAGAGATTGGAGCTTTGCGGCGCGGTCCCTTTTCCGTTGCTGTTTCTGAACAGCGTCGGTCAAACGCCATCTGGTGTCCAGCAACTGTGCTGTCGCCAAACAATTCATGCAAACTGCATCACGCTGTGCTCAAGCAAGAACATTCGTAAAGTACTGAACTTAGAACATGGAACATAGAACAGTACAGTAAAGAACCGGCCTTCGGCCTACAATGTCGTACCGACATAGATAATCCCTCCTAGCTATAAAATACCCATATCCCTCCATCTTCTTAACATTCATATGCTCACCCCACCGCTCTCTTGAAAGCCGCCAGTGAGTTTGGCTCCACCACCCCATAAGGCAACGCATGTCAGACATCCACCACTCTTTGTGTAATAAAAGATCTTACCCCTCAGGTCTCTTCTGAATCTGCCCCCCCAACCTTAAATGCATGCTCTCTGGGATTGGATCCCTCAATAATGGGGAAAAAAGATATTGCTTGTCCACCCTATCTATGCCCCTCATCATTTTATACAATGCTAAAGGAATGCCCCTCAGCATTCGGCGCTCCAGAGAGAAGAGCCCACGTTTGTCCAGCTTATAGTAAAACTGTTTAAATATTAACTAGAGTGATAAATGCGTAAATGTGTATATTAAATGCGCATGCGGCAGCGATCGAGATGCAGAAATAAGACCGAAAACAAGACTAAACTGTGTCGATCAATAAGAACGGCTTGCAAGACATGTTTTTCACTGTACCGCGGTAGAAGTGACAATAATAAACCAATTCCAATTCCCTTTCTCTTGAAAACATTTTATCAATGGCTTTCAACGCACAACGTTTATAGCTGGACATACTTATAACATCATGCTGTTTGAACTGTATCCAACAACGATTCAGATTCCCGAATTATTTTACAAAGTATAAATTGGACCCTTGCCAATTAACCTTGACCTACCTGGAAATCTTAACGTCGTTGTCAGTTTCTCGAGGTCACGACAGAAAGCAGCGATGTATCCTTCTGAGGAATATTCAGACTGCTAAGTAGGATTTAGGTCAAAAAAAAGTACAATCAGAATTTCTCAGCAGAAGTTCCGACACGTCTACCACGAAAATGTAAGTTCCTCATGTCCTGACTGATAGTCTCCTCCTCGTCAGTGTACCCATTACTGCGACCCCTGCTGGCCGTTTAAAACGTCTGACCACCAGAACATTCAAAAGCAAAACGAGACAGAATAGGACACACAGGATTATGATGATGTGACACAGGTCAAATGTGATCAATATCAGGTAGGTGCAGATGTTTTGTTGAGCAAAACGGCCCAGGAAAAAGTGGATTCAATTTCAGTTGTTAAATACCGCCTGATACCCTCTACATAAAATCAACAACGTCTCTGAGGTTACATCCACACCCAAATTAACGGCGACAACCACTCAGAGGTGAAGGTGACTGTCAGCGAAAGACAATTCACAGTGCTTACAAAACAAAATCAATGAATCTTGCAAATGCGTTATGACCCAGGAATGAAAGAGGAAGATATATTCATTGTCACAGAGCAATGAAATCGATCCTGACGTCGACCATGCCCATCCAGACCATAAAGTGACTCTTTTTACAACAGATTTTACAATCACCTTTAGTCGGTCAGGATTCTTTTTAAATGTTGTGAGAAGTCTCTGCCTCCTGACCTCTCTCTGGCAGAGCATTGCAAACTCCAACCACCAACTGGGTGATAAAATTAATCATCATTTCCCCTCTGCGCCTCTCAACCTTCGTCTTAAAACTAAGACACCCAGGTTACAGACACCTCTGTTGCGGGGAACATTCATTATCGTCCACCCTGTCTAGGCCGCTTGCAGTGCCCCGTGCCTCTTACAGAACCGGAAAAACCCACAAGGTTCGAGTTTCAGAATGAGAGCAAGGAGATCGGCCCCGAACATCGCCATCGTGTATTTGGAGAAGCAGCATTAATTTCAATGGCGGAGAAGGATCTTGCTGAGGTTTTCCCAAAAGTTGTACTGGGATCTCTGCTCTGAAGCCCTGAACTAATTGAGACCTGGTGCAGAAACTGCCGGCCCGTGTACAATAAGGCGAACGGACGGTTGCAAGTTAAATGGCATTCTGATTAATGTATTGCGTTTATGGTAATGTAAATAATTTGCATTAGTTGCAATAAATGCAGCATTTAATATCACTGACGTGTAAGATGTGAAGTGTGTTGCTATGGTGTAGCGGGACAGTGCAATGACCGAAAAGTAACCATATATTACGAAAATAAATACATAATGCAAAAGAAAGGAATAAAGAGGTAGTGTTCGTGGGTTCAGGGAACATTCACAGATGTGTAGCGGAGGGGAAGAAGTTGTTACTCAATCGTTGAGTGTGGGTATTCAGGCTTCTGTACCTCCTCCCCGATGGCAATAATGGGAAGAGGACATGCATTTTTTTTCTTCTGTAGGATAATTTTTCTTTTAAAAAAATGTTTAGTTCATTTATTTCCATTATTATTGTATGTTCTCCACAGTCGTGAGTTGGTAAGATGCATTTGATGGTGGGCCGGCGCTTGTGCTTTCCACAGGAGTTAGAACTCAGAATGGCAGAACATAGAACGGTGCGGTACAGGAACCAGCTCTTCGGACCCCGTTGTCTCTACCGACCATGACGCCAATCTGACATCCCATGTGTGTGCCCATGGTACGCATCCCTCCATCCCCGGCCTGTTCATGTGTCGGTCGAAAGGCTTCTTCAGCGTTGCCGTTGTAACTGCGTCTACCACCGCCACTGAGAGCGCGCACCAGGAGCCTACCATTCGTTGTTTAAAAAAAAGGGCTTGCCAGGCACATGGAACACAGTGTAGCACAGTACGGGTTCTTCCGCTCACGGCATTGTGCCGAACTCTACGAGCACCTCCTCCATGATCAATCTAACCCTTCCTTCCTGCACATCACAGAACCCTCCATTTTTGCTTTCTTCCATGTGCCTATCTGACTGTCCCCCATTGGATCAGCCTCTACAAGTACTCCTGGCAGTGCATTCCAGGCACCCACCACTCACTGCGTAAAACGAGCCCAGCCCCTGACATCTCCGCTGAACTTCCGTCCTCTGACCTTAAACTGGTGTTTGAATGGCCTGTGAACTTTCTTCTTCTCACCTTAACTACATGCCCACAAACATTTGACATTTAAAAACACTCTATCTATTCCATTTATGCCTCTAACAATTTTATGTCTGTCAGGTTGGCCCTCAGCCTCCCACGCTCTGGAGAGAACAATCCAAGTTTTCCTAACGTCTCCTTATAGCTAAGACACTCCAATCGAGGCAAAATCCCAGTGAATCTCTCCTGCACCCAGTCCAAACCCTCTCCGTCGTTACTGCACTGTGGCGACCAGAATCACACACTTTACTCCAAATACGACCGAACGTTTCATTTATGACGTCCCGAATTTTATTTTCCATGCGCTGGCCGATGACGGCAAGTAGCCGCACGCCTTCTTTAACACCCTATGCACCCGTGCTGCCTCTTCAAGGGAGCTCTGGCCTTGCAACCCAAGATCCCTCTGTGCGTCCATGCTTCTAAGAGTCCTGCCATACGCGGTGTACTTTCCTATCACATTCAAGTTTGGAATGGTCCGCTCTAATTTGAAAACCACAGACTGCTCTGGACGGCCTTGCTCGGCCGAAGGGCATCGCCTGCCAGCACGCACCGGCTTTCCCGTGCGGAGGAGGAGATGCTTACTGCTGTGGGAAACAGATAGACGGTCTGGCTTCTTCCGGAAAGAAAAGATGGTGGTGAAGTCTTTGTCATTCTATTGCGTTCTTTCATGTTGGACATCTGTGGTTTCGGGTCCCACTGAAGTGACTTAGCACAGATAGTCAGATGGACGCTCTACCTGACTTTCACAGGCGTGGGAGATTTACTTTTACAGGATACTATGTGAAATAAAATAAACAAAGGAATTTATTGTTGTAAAAACTGAGATATTGTTGTGCAAAATTCGCTGCTTTGCTCCTCAAATAACTGATAATATTTCGCCCAAGCAAACAAGAAAAAGATGCTTGATAGATGAATGGAAACATGCCAAAAAATACGTTCAGGCGTGAACAGGGCAGCTGTGGATATGAGTTAGATTTCTAACGTGCCCTCCCGACCAGTGGATCAGAACAGGACATGAAAACTAATAGAATTCCTCACAGTCCGCTGCGCTGCCTATATCAGCTTCCACAGGTCAACGGAAATAGGATTATATTCCTTCAGAAAAGTCAAATCTGCTGGAGCATTTCAAAGATATTCAGGACAGGAAATGAAATTGTCGACTGCTTCGTGTGTCCGGCGCACAGCGGCCCTTAAATCAGAAGGAAGGGTTGCATTCGAATGCGGCGCATGAAGCGCACCGAATCCTCTTCGTAATGGATAAAGGAAATGAAAAAAATGTAATTCAGATGCTACAAGTGTGAAATTAAGAAAAAGAAATAGAACATGCTGGAAACTCGCAGCAAGGTCGGGCGACGTGAGTGGAAAGTGGAACAGTTACCGTTTCAGGTCTGCGTCCTGACGCAACAGAATCAAATGACGCAAAGAACGCAATAGAATCAGAGCTTGGACAGACAGAATCAAATTGATAAGTATATCCCTGAAGGCGTCTGGTGTGTTGGCCTTCATTAGTGGCGGTATGAGTTCAAGTGCCGCTACGTAATGTCGCAGCTCTAACGAACTCTGGTTAGTCCACGCGTGGGGGATTTTGTTCAGTTCTGGTCGCCTTGTTATAGTGAGGATGTGGGTGCAGAGTGGGTGCAGAGGAGATTTGCCAGGATGCGGGCTGGACTGGAGAGTACGATTTATCAGGTCAGCTTCAGTGAGCTAGAGCTTTTCTCTTTGGTGTGGAGGATGACAGACGTGCACAAGATGATGCGAGACCTAGATCGAGTGGGCAGTCAGAGACTTTTTCCCAGGGCGATAATGGCCACGAAGGGGTGTAATTTTAAGAAGGTATATGGAGGATATCGGAGGTATGTTTTTACATTGAGAGTTGCAGGTGCATGGAACGTCCTTCTGGTAGAGGTTGTGGGGGCAGATACATTGGGGACATTTAAGAGACTCTTAGATAGCCACATGAATGATATAAGAATGGAGGGCTATGTGGGAAGGAAGGGTTAGTTAGATCTTAGAACAGAATAAAATCTCAGCACAACATTATCTCAGCCCAGAAGGGCCTGTACTGAGCTACTGTAATGTTCCATGTTGTGCCGATCATGACGCCAATTTATACTAAATGTTCTCTTCCTGTTTGTCAACCATCTCCCTCCAGACCCTTCATGTTCACGTGTCAAGCTCAAAGCCTCAACCTCCTCGAAGCTGGCTGCTTCCACAACTGCCCATGTTACCCCATACCAGGCACTTACCACTCTCGGTGTAAAAAAAATTGCCCATCACCGTCGCCTTTGAACTCCTAGCTCCCACCCCCCCCCCAAGGATATCTTCTGGAATTTGTTATTTCTAGCCTGGGGGAAAGATTTCGACTGTCCACGCTGTCAGGTTATATTGAAAGATAAACAATAAGTTCCTCCAGATAGCAGGAGTCTTCAGGAGCTGATTTACAGGGAAAGATTGAACAGGTTATGACTTTATTCCTTGGAGCGCAGAATAATGAGGGGAGATATGATAGGAGGTTTACAAAATGATGAGGGGCATAGACAAAGGTCATGTAAGTGGACACTTTCCACCTGGATTAGGAGAGATAAATACGAGAGGACATGGCTTTAGGGTGAAAGGGGAATGGTTTTGGGTAACATTAGGTGGAACTTCTTCACTCAAAGAGTGGTGGGTGTGTGGAACGGGCTGCCATCTGATGTGGTCAATGCGGGCTCTCTCTTAACTTTTAAGAGTAAATTGGATAGATACATGGACGGGAGAGGTCTGGAGGGTTATGGGCTGTGTGAAGGTAAATGGGACTAACAGAATGATGTTGCGGCACAGACTAGAAGGGCCGAATGGCCTGTTTTATTTGCCGCAGTTTTCTATGGTTCTATCCCTCTTATACAGCCAAAAATATGCCGTGAAATGTAAGCTATCATCTTGCGTGATGATGCAGACAAACTGACATCAAAGTCTGCACCAAGTTGATTTCAATGTCAACGAGTAGTAGGCAGTCCACGCTGAGGTTCAATCGCCTTTCTTATTAGTTGTTGGCGACGCCTGTTTTATCATTTTCAGGGAGTGAACAGAAGGAAAGGTAATGACAGTTATCTTGGGCCGCTCACTTTTTCATGACCAGGTACAACAGGTACATTGTTTCCTGAAGGTGACGTCACAGGTGGACAGAGTGTTGCCTTCATCGGTTAGGGTACTGAGTACAGGGGTTGGGACGTTGTGTTGCAACTGTACAAGTCGTCGGTGAGACAGCATTTGGAGTATTTGGCCACCCAGCTACAGGCAAGAACTCATAAAGCTGGAAAGCGTGCAGAATAGACTCAGGAGGATATTGCCGGGACTCGGAGGGCTTGACTTATTTGGAGAGGTTGCTTAGTCCAGATATGTAGAAATATGAGGGGTGAATTTGAGGATATATAATATACTTCGGGCTTAACATAAAGCGGATAATCACAGTGTTTCCTCAGGGTAGGAAAGTCCAAAACCAGAGGCAAAAATTTAAGGTGTGAGGTGAAATGTTTAACAAAACGCTCTGAGGGGGAACGTCGTCACACAGCTTGGTGGGTATATTGAACGAGCTGTCAGAGAAAGCTATGGAGCCGGGTATAATTAGAATATTGAATATTGGACAGTTCGGTGGGCGGGAAATGTTCAGAGGGATTTGGGTCAAACGCAGCCAAATGGATCCAGCTCGGATCGACATCTTCTCAGCACAGATGCTTGGGGCCGGATAGCTTCTTTTCGAGCTGAACAATATTATGACTGTGACTCTATGATTATGTCGTGCCCTAAAGATCATGAACATCTAATATGTACTATATGGAGTATTATTAATCTCTCGATATAAACAACATGTGTATTGAAACGTTCACGCCGATTGCATTTGTTTAGAATGTACATAGACTGATATTCGATAAATGAAGCTAATTCTCTCTGCAATTATCGTCACTCAATTTGAGAGATTTTGAAAAAAAAATCTTCAATTGGAACGGGGCCAAATTCATGTATGTGGTGTAGTATTGGGGACGCAGTGGAAAGCGAGGAAGGCCGCCAAAACTTAGGGCGTCATCTTAATAAGTGAGCTATATGGGGTGAAAAATGGCAGATGGAATTTAATGCAGGCAAGTATGAGCTGTTGCCCTTTGGGAGGACACACAAGGGTAGGACTGACACAGTGAATGGCAAGTCTCTGAGGTGTGAGGTAGAACAGAAGGACCTGGGAATACAGGTGCATAGTTCCTTGAAAGTGGTGTCACAGGATCGCAAGAGAGATTTTGTTTTTCATTGAACAGGGCATTGAGTACTGGAGTTAGGATGTGTGTTGGCGACGTTGGTGAGGCCGAATTTAGAGTATTGTAT
>JAUZTB010000088.1:1220836-1231582 GCA_034780895.1 Rhynchobatus australiae | reverse complement strand
CTGGTAACTTCACTGCTGCACCAACACTATATCCTGCACCAAACAGATAAATACTGTGGCCACAAGGCAGGCCAAAAATGGGTATTCAATGGCAAGTGACTCACTTACTGGTACACCAAATCTTTCTCACCATCTAAGTGGCACAAGTCAAGTGTTTGACTGAATACTCTATGTCAGGATGAGTATATCCAACAATCAAAATTGCCAGCATCAAAAACAAAGCAGCCTGCTGATGACACTACATCCAACATGCCAAACATTTGTTCACTCCACCACCAGTAAACTGTGGTAGCAGTGTATCCTACCTACAAATAAACTGCAATTACCTGCCTAGATTGCTCTGACAGCATTTCCCAAACTCATGTCTCTACTATCAAGGAAAAGGGTAGAAAGCACATCAGAAATTTAACACCTGCATATTCTTCTCCAAAGTCCAGACCTGTAATATATTATAATGCCTTCATTCTCATTGTATCTGAATCCTGGAACCTTTGGACCAAAAGCATGGTGGGAGAACCTTCATACAATGCACTGTGGTAGTTGAAGGATATGGTTAACCATCATCTTTAGGACAATTATTAATAGGTAATAAATGTCGTCCTTGCCAATGATGCCCATAATCCCAAAAATATATTAAAAATTCAGCCCTGAGCCATCTAAAAAGAAAAATCCCCAGACCATCCAACCTTTCTTCACTGTTGAAATTCTCTAATCTTGGCAACATATTTGTAAATCTCTTATGTACCCACAAACCACATCCTTCCTTCAATAGGTAACCACAACTTCATTTAGTGAATACACACCAATCATTCGCCAGCATGCTGCAATGATTTTGATCTTGGCAGACGTTTAAAAATGTCAAACTGCATTGTAATGCTGCATAATCAAAATTATTTGGTCAAATTGTAGTTTTACAATTCATTTCCTGTCACTGATTTTCCAATTTAATAGAGCAATAATGTTATTCAGATGACTTTTTTTAGTCCTGAACAAAATCCTGATCCTAATCCTAATCCTGGTCCCACCATAAATGACATGGCCAAGAAAGCTCACCAGCACCTCTACTTCCTCAGGAGGCTAAAGAAATTTGGGATGTCCCCATCGACCCTCATCAATTTACAATCGATGCACCATAGAAAGCATCCTATCCGGATGCATCACAGCTTGGTATGGTAACTGCTCTGACCGTGACCACAAGAAACTGCAGAAGGTTGTGGGCACAGCTCAGCATATCACAGAAACGAGCCTCCCCTCCATGGACTGTCTATACTTCTCACTGCCTTGGTAAAGCAGTCTGCATAATCAAAGACCCCACCTACCCCAGACATTCTCTCTTCTCCTGTCTCCCATCGGGCAGAAGATACAAAAGCCTGAAAGCACATACCACCAGGCTCAAGGACAGCTTCTATTCCACTGTTATAAGATTATTTAACCATTCCCTCGTACGATGACATGGACTCAACCTCACTGTCTACCTCGTTATGACCTTGCACCTTATTGTCTACCTGCACTGCACTTTCTCTGTAGCTGTTACACTTTGTTCTGCATTTTGTTATTGTTTTACCTTGTATTACCTTCATGCACTGTGTAATGAATTGATCTGTATGAACAGGATGCAAGACAAGTTTTTCCACTGAACCTCAGTACAAGTGACAATAATAAACCAATTCCAAATTCCAATCTCAGCACAATAAAAAAATTCCACTTTTGTTTTAAGTTCTTTACACAGCTCAGGTGTTTTTTCCCCCTAATCAATCATTCTTATCACCTCAATAAAAATGAAGTTAACAGGATTCAAGAGGAAAACATAAACTATGTTCAAATATGTATCTTGATGTTAAGGTGATATGTTTAAAGATGTGGATTTGTATAAACACCGTTCACTTCCCTTTCAAGGCATCTTAAAATGTACTTTTGATGCATAGTCACAGCTGCAATATAGGAATCATAACAACAAATATGTGCACAGCAAGCTCTGTGATGACTATATAAACTATTTCAGTGATGTCTAAAATAGTATTATGGGATTTTTTTTGGGTTCATCCAGGAGAAAGATGGGAACTTGGTTTAAGATATGAAAGAGGGCACCTCTGATATTGCCCCAGTTCTACACTGCATGTTGGCCTAGATTTAAGTACTTAAGTCTCTGGAGGGGGACTGCTGCACCCATTTATATTGACTACAAAATTTCCTGGTTTCAATGGTATCTCCAATAAAAGTACCTCAATGGAATGCAAGACATCTCGGAAAATGGAGCGCTGCTTTCGCCGATCGTTTTTGGCCCTGTATTTATTACTGTCTGTTGCCAATGCCTTCAGTTTTTCACAAAGCTGGCCACTGTCTTCATACAAATAGTCCTTTTAAATAAAAACAGGAATATGGGATCAGAGAACAGAATTAATATAAAACTAAAAGCAAGTAACTAGTTCAGAATACGGCAAGGTGAGTTTCATATATGCCGATCATTCAGTTTTGAAGGAATTTTTTATTTACTGTGTAACAGAATTCAAAACTCTAGATTCAAAAGCAACTCAGAATTTTTCAGGTTTAATCCAACCAGAGGGAGCAGCCATCTCAACCTGATACAAATACGGTTCACAGTGAACTAGTGATGGTTTATACAACAGATGCCGGAATTAGTACATTTTTACCTTCAGTTATCTATAATTAAAGATTCTGATGATAAGTGCACAAGGACCATGGAATCTTCTACTCAGCACCAGTTAATATGTTCCCAAGACAGCAGGCAAGATTTATCATGAATACTAGTACATAATTTAAACTTTGTGCAAACCTGGAATTACTACTCAGGCCTCACTTAAAATGTATCTGTTGACAGCAATTGCTCAATCACGAGTTTAATCCTTTGGTGTCATCATGAACATGTCTACTTTTGCAACTGCTCACCTAATGACTCAGTGATAAAGGAGTCAGTGATTAAGGAGAGGAAAGAAACTAAAGAAAAAACAGTATATAATCGGAATTACCAACAATAAACATTTTTAAAAACAGAAATACTGCACTTCCAATTCCCACAAGAAGCTGATTTGGTACTTGATGAGAAGGCAGGCAAAAAGTGCCAAATTCCTCAATATTTAATATATTTTCCCACAAGTAAATAGTAAAGTATTGCTTTAAGGAAAATGTAACAAGCTTGAGTCACTTCTCTCTCAGAAGGAACAGAACACAAAGAAGCTCCTTACTTGATCTGTCTTGCGTGCCAACTCAAACAGAAGTGCTATCGCTTCCCCAGCTGCTATTCGCAAACTCACGTTGTCACTACACAGGAGGTCAGGTAATTTGGACATATGACTAGAAAATATGATTAATAATTCATTAGTAGATTTCCGCATCAAATTCTTAGAACACTTAAGATACGAGTTTTCCTTTCAATACAAGTTGATTTTCTCTATGCAGATCAATGACACAGATGCATAGGAAATAACACGAGTTACTTCCCAATGAGTAAAAGTTCAAATTTCATCTGAGGAAGGCAACCAAAATTTATGCATCTCCCTCATGGTTGGGGTTGGTGGGGTGGGGGGGGTGGTGAAGGGTCCAAATACTATTACAACCTCAGATGATTTCTAACGAGTAGCTGTATGGCAGCATTGGTAAAGGCCATAGAGTGTATTCCCATCATCACTGTCAGAGAACAAAATAATAGCGTATTTTGACTCAATTTAAAACTGACCAGTTCACTGCCTGTAGCATCAGCTGAATGGATCTTTTCAAAATGTCAGGTATGCATGAGGCTGCAATTAAGCAATCCAAATTCTCATTTCTCCCAAGTATCTTAATTAGCTTTGGCACTTTAACTAAAAATAAGAACGTGAAGAAAATTTGATAGACACTAAAGTAGAGCAACAAAATTTAAACATTCTCTTATATTGATAATTTATTCTCACTCTGATCAGGAATTTATATGGGATGCAAAAGACTGGTGATTTTAAGGACAGGCAATCTAAAAGCTTTTTCCTAAAGATCACAAGACAAAGGAGCAGAAGTAGGCCATTCGGCCCATTGAGTCTGCTCCATGAGCTAAATTAAAACTATTCCTATCGAGCCCCAATTTCCAGCCTTATCCCCATATCCTTTGACTAATTAGATACCTATCAACCTCCTCCTTAAATGCCCCCAATGATCGGGCCTCCACAGCTGTATGTGGCAAAGAATTCCATAAATTCACTACACTCTGGCTAAAGAAATTTCTCCTCATTTCTGTTTTAGACCGGTACGCTCTAATTCTAAGGCCACCTGATCCTGGGTTCACCCATTAAGGGAAACAGCTTAGACACATCTACTTTGTTCAGTCCTTTCAACGTTCTAACTATGTCCGTGAGGTCCCCTCTCATTGTTCTGTACTCCAGTGAGTACAGACCAAGAGCCAACAAACGCTCATCACAAGTAAGCCCTTACATTCCCGGAAGCATCCTCGTAAATCTCTTCTGAACCCTCTCCAACACCAGTCCATCCTTCCCAAAATACAGGGCCCAAAACTGCATACAGTTCTAGGCGTAACCTCACTATCTGCTTCCAACCTATAAGGAAAAAAATATTCTTAAAATGAACGCCATGCAAAGGTCCATTATCAGTTTGTTTCGTGTTCTTTTGATCAGCCGCAAAGTAGCCCATCTTTCCTCTTGACACCAGCAGATGAGGGGAACTTCTTCCCTCACTCGTCTCTCAGTTGACCCTGGAAATGCTTCTGCACATCCTATCGTTTCAGGTCCTCTCTCTCGACCCGAACTCTCAAAGAGTCCCGATCATCCTGTCTATGTGTCCGGGGAAACAATAAACATTACTTGCGTTCCTGGAAGTCCCGGTGAAGCTGGGCTGGTTCAGTTGACGAAAGACTCCACCCCTCTCATGCACAGCACTGACAACCAGCGATCTTTCACCTATCACATGAGCGATGTGAGCAACAACGTGTCAGGCAGCTACGAATGTGTCTTGCTGATGCAAGTCTCCGGTAGACGATTACAGTCCCCTGCGAGCCAACCAGTTCGCATCATTGTCACTGGTAGGTCAGACTTTATTTATGTTTTACTTCTCACGTGGATACACTGATGGATGATATTAGAGTAAATTAGCCACAAAAGCTTCCTGTTCAAATAATTATTCGTACAACTAAAAGATGACAGTTATTTTAGTTATCTGAATTTCAGAAACTTAATTCACCAAAAATGTTATCCCTGTTGCGTTGCCACAGACCCTTCACCTCGGCCACGCCGTTCTAAGAATCCCGACTAGAAGTTTATGTTGAGGGAGAATCGGTCGCCATATTTGCTCTGCGGCCAAAGAAGAGTTAAAAAAAACATAGACAGTGCTGTAACATAAGGAAGTCACAGAAAAAAAAATTGCACAACTATCTCCCACAGGCGTGATAATGACGAGTAAGGTCGAAATCTGGATTTATAAAGTGCAGATTGAGAAATAAATATTAGCCAGGGTGCTAGAAATGAGTGCGTTGCCCTACTTCAGAGTGCGATCACGAGATCTTCAACCTGAGGAAGTAGACCGCAGCTTAGTTAATTTTTCATCCAAAGCAGCCCCGAGGAAACAGCTTCGACACTTGTGTTTCACAGCTCCACGCTAGGCATCTAATTGCAAAATACCGCAGATGTTGGAAATTTGAAAGAGAAAGAGGAAATGGTTGAGATACTTGGAGGTCCGGCAGCGTGTACAGATGGAGAAATAGAATTTACATTTCAAGTGAACAACCTGTTCTGATGAAAGGAAATAATAGAACCTGATTGGAGATCAAAAAGATAAATGATAGAGAGGCAACAGGAAATACTTTCCAATGATCCATACAAACCGTCGGGAGGAAATTCAAGGAGCTAAATCCCTGATATTGGTTAATTATTGTCACTTGTACCGAGACACAGTGAAAAATCAGAGACAAGAGATTTAAAAAGGACATCGGGGCAGGTTATTCACACATCGTTTGGGATCAGCTGCCCGAAACGATGGTTGAGCTGGGCACATCAGCAACATTTACCAGCCATGTAGACAAATACACGGAGGAGAGGTTTAGCGGGCTGTGGGCCAAATACAGGCGGATGCTCACTGGGCAACACAGTCAGCTTGGACGCGTTGGGCAGAAGGGCTTGTTTCCGTGCTGTATGAGCCTATGACAATGAAGTACATGCACAACTATACGCAGTGGCTCCCGATGCTGAGCCGTCTGGATGACTCTTCATGTTTCTATTTTCTCGCATGATCACTTTACACTGAAACTGACTTGTTTAGAAACAATTATTTCACAGCTGTAAGAGTCCTTTTGTGTTCTTACGAGTTTTACTTTCAATATCACGATCCAGAGGAATGTACATTGTGATATTCTCATCTCAGATATTCCGGCTCAACCACAAATCTCCATGAGTCAGGATTATCCAGTGTATTTGTCTGGGGAATCTATCACTATTACCTGCACTGCTACAAGTCCCAATATAGTTGGCCAGCTGGAGTTGATAAAAGATTCCGTCCTGCTTATCAAGCGCGGTGGAAACCAACGAGTCGTCACCTACCGCATGAGCCACATGAGCACGTCCAAAGCCGGCAGCTACACGTGTGCCATGTTGTAAACGGTCTCCGGTCGCTTGATACGTTCCCCAGACAGTCAACCTGTTCGCATACATGTCACAGGTCAGTCAGGCACGACGCTCATGTTGTATTTATACTGTGTCAACCAAATTTGGACATTGAAAGTCAAAAGTGTCAAAGTTGATTTTATTATCGTCTGCACAAATACATGTTTTCGCAGGTGCAGTGAAAAAAAAACTTAGTTGCAGCAACATCACGGGCACAGAGAATCAGATTAGCAATATTCATAAAAGTATAGATAAAACAATTTTTACAAGAAACGACATAATTAAAACAAAGGAGAACAAAGTCAGTTTTACTCCAGAGTGGTCAAAATGTCCATAGTTTTGCGAAACTACAGTCATTTGGGTTTTCCCGGTTCGTTCAAGAACGGAATGGCTGAATGCAAGCAACTGTTCTTGAACCTGTTGGTGTAGGACTTCACGCTTCTATCTCTACAGCCCGATGTTAGCTGAGCAAACATGATAGAACTGTGAAATAAATCTTTAGGTGCGACGTGCTGTTTGCATATCCGGCCTACTCAGCTCGCTGCAACACCGATGACATTTCCTTCCCTTATTCCCTTCCTCACCAGAGAGGTAGCAACAGAAATCCAATGCAATAGAAAGGGAACAACGTGATTTTCACTAACCGAGAAACGCAGAATAGATGATGCAGTTTGCGTGCAAGTTTCTGAAACATTTCTGGGCTATAAATAAAGGAATATATTGATTTCACGTGGAATGTAAGAGGAGCGAATTCTCCGCGTCGGAAGTTCTATTTTGGTCATAACTTTTAACTTTCCAACCACAATTTAGGTGCAGGTCTCCATTCAATTGCAGAAAATTGCTGCAATGTCTGCAGGGAGCTTCAGCGCTCAGTAGTATTTCAATTGTGTATATAGAACCTCTCACCTCCTCGTACGAAACGGCGCTAATTTAGGTCAGAGAGCGGCATTCGTGCTTTCTTCTGTCCCAGTGTTATGGCCTGTGAAATCACGAGGATGTTGAATTTCACGGATGGAAACGTAGCATTTTAGATAAGAAGAAATCTACTTGGATGCCTGATTTGAGTTTCTTTCTAATTCCCCTTCACCTGGCACACAAGCTTGTGAAGGCTGAAGGAATGAGCTCCCGTATGTGGCAGACCGTTGAAGGCTGAATACAGGTGCAGTTGAATGGGACTTCCCAAATTGATTTTCAATTCTTCAGTCTACATCGGGATTACGGCTTCCTGAGGAAGCCTGTCCAATTTCCTGTCAGCAAGAAGAAAATCACACTTTGGGAAAACAGAGCTTGAATAGTCAACCGGGCGCCTCAAGCCAGCCGCCCCATTCTGTCCGATCATGGATGATCGACGCCGGGTGCATGTCCTCGCCGGTATCAATTCCCATAATCAACAATTCCCGATATTTCAAATACTTATCGAACTCCACCTTAATTATTTGGCCTGCACTTCCCCCTAATACAGAAAATTCCATTGATTCATTTCTATCTGAGGGAAGGTATAAATGATGACCGCCATTGTCTGTACTTGTTCGTGACTTCCACCTGTGAAAACGTCTCAACATCCAACCCGTCAAGCACAGTTGGTACATGGTATATTTGAATGAGATCACTCCTCCTTCGTTTGAACGCAAAGGAACACAGCACTGTACTGTCCAGCCTTGCTTGACGTGAAAACCATTTGATTCTAACATTAACCTGGTGAAATACACACATAAAATGCTAGCGGAACTGAGCAGGTGAAGAAGCAATTATGGAGAGAGGTAAACAGTTGACGCTTCGAGTCGACCCGACAACTTCTGGTTTACTTCTGTGTTCACTTCTGGTCGCCTCATTATGGGAAGGGCGTGGAAGCTTAAGAGATTTACTAGGATGTTGCCTGGAATGGAGACCATGGCTTTTGAGAATAGTTTGAATGAACAAGGTTTTTTTTTCTCTTTGGAGAGGAGGAGGACAAGAGGTAATTTGATAGAGGTGTACAGAATGATAAGAAATATTGATGGAGTGGGTAGTCAGAGACTTATCCCAGGGCGAAGAAGACTTTGGCAGAAGAATATCTGCAACAATTATGAGGAATGTATCTCCTTTAATGCATGCATTTCGAGAAAATATTTGATCTGGATGATACATTTCCCTCGTCACTAACTCGGAAAATGCCTGAATTACAATCTCGGTTTAAACGACAGAACTGCAAAGAACATAGGGCAATATTCAATGCTGGCCGACAAGTTGAAATAAAGGAGGTTTCTTCGCCCCCCTCTGGAAGAATACCATTGAGCTAGAGAGCGTGCAGAAGAGATTGATCAACTGGAATCCTTCATGAATTTGAATATGACAGTCATAAGAAAGGACAGCATTGGAGGGATTCCGTATTCCCTGAATCGGATGAGGCGGAGGAGTTACTGAGGCAGGCCTAGGGCCAGTGTGTAAAGCGATGTTGATCTCCTTGCCGTACGAAACTATGGCAATTAACTGACTCTCATTGCTGACGCATCAGCTGTTAAATTAATGCTGTCCAAAATAGGAGGCGTATGATAATCATGAAGCTGTTGAGTATTCGATCGTGATTTAGCGTCTCCGAATTGGACGAAAGGTTTAAAAGTGAGAGGTAGAACATTTGGCGATTGCGTGCGGAGGTTCTGTTGCACAGGGAGTGTGGTCGGAATCTTCAGTAAGACGTGATGGTGGCAGCTGCTATCACGACAGTTCAGACGTACTTTGGCAGGTGCATGAATCGGGACAGAATCGAAGTGTATGGGACCACTTCGGGTAAATAGGGTCGGTGTAGTTAGGTGCAACGTCCAGCTCTAACTGCACGAGGGAACGGCATGGACATAGTGAACGGGAAGGGCTGCTCCTGTGCTGCCCGACTCCAGGGTAACCAGATCATCCAAAACATAACAGCGTTGCTCTTGTGCACAAAGATGTTCTCATCCTCACCGCACCTAATTGTCCCAATTAACTGACTCTGACCACTGAGAATCCACGGCGTATGGTAACAATCAAAATGTTCCGTTTGTGTGGCCAGCCATTCGGCAATTCCCCTTGGAGAAGATAAAACTGCATCCCTTTCTCACGATCCCTCGAATGTTTGTAATATCGTCCCAAAGCCGAGTAAACAATGACACAGAAATACGAGGTACACACAAACACTTGAAGAATAGGAACAGGAAGGGGCCACAAGGTCCTGCAAACCTACTCCTGTTTTGAATATGACCATGCCTGTTGTCTGCTCGCCTGACATCTTCCTCCGCATCAGTTCCCCCTGACCCTTAACTCTCGAGCTTTCAGATATTTATCTATCACCATCTTAAATGCATCTTCTAATCAGGCCGCCACGAACCTCGAGGAAGAGAGTTCGAGAGGTTCATTGCCATCTGAGACAGGAAATAGCCTGACACCTCAGTGTTCACTGACTGGTCCCTTTCGGTCAGTCCTCATTCTTCTGAACACTTCATGCTTCCTGACCTCTGTCCCTTGAATTAGCCTGGTAAATCTCACTTGGATTCCGTCGAATTCAACCTCGTCAACACTTTTTTTATGTGGGTGGTACAAATTTTCAGGCAATGTTCCGGGTATGGCCTCAGATACACACTGTATGACTGAATATAAAAGTGCCTCTTCTTCATCGCCAATCCCTTCACACCTGTTCGTTGCAATAATATGACTTTAAACCAATTGTTAAGTAGTTCAAGCGCAATGACGCCAGGTGCTGTGTTCTGACTGATTTCTTTAATATTGGAACAGATGAGGGATTTTCTATCTTGTACATTTGCCCTGAATAACATGAACTATGGAAATAATTCTGCACATCCTATCGTTTCAGATCCTCTCACTCAACCCGTAATCTCCAAGAGTCCTGATTATCCCGTCTATGTGTCAGGGGAAACCATAACCATTACCTGCGTTGCTGGACGTCCCGGTGAAGTCGGGATGCTTCAGTTAACGAAAGACTCCACGCCTGTCTTCAACGGCTCTGAAAGCCAACGAGATTTCACCTATCGCATAGGAGCTGTGAGCAAAAACATGGCAGGCAACTACGTCTGTGTCTTGCTGAAGCAAATCTCCGGTCGGTGGATACGTTCCCCTGATAGCCAACCTGCTCGCCTCGTTGTCACAGGTCAGTGCGACACTTTACGTACGTTTCACATCT
>JAUZTB010000088.1:497462-512734 GCA_034780895.1 Rhynchobatus australiae | reverse complement strand
CTCTCTCTCTCTCACACACACACACACACACACACACACACACACACACACACACACACACACACACACACACACATGTTTCTGATGAAATGTCTTCAATGCAATAAATCGCCGATTGTCTTTCTATAGATGCTGCCTAACCTGTTCAGTACTTCCTGCATTTCTTGATTTTGTTTCATATTTTAAGGATCTTCAGTTTATTTTTAATTTCCATCCTCAGATTTGCTATCCAACCAATGAAAAAGAAAAGCCTCCAAACAAATGCTGGAAAGACGCCTCCGATCCTAAAATATGTTACCGCCCTCCGCACCTCAACTTCCCGCCCATGCCGCCAACTGCCTGTGGATGGGCAGTTCGATCTGGTACAGGAAATTGTGCATTCATTTTGTGCCATCCAAACCCGATGGGCAAATGTAGTGTGAACTGCTAGACAAGTGTGGGTGTTGTTGTAATGCGTGTGGAATAGACTGATCATTTTCGGCAGAAAAAGCGCCATGCGATGCATTCAGGTCGACAATGAGTCTTAATGTTCTTAACTTGGCCTCACCACAGTGAGAGACACCTCAATCCTGACAACACGGACGTGGGCTCTGCTTGGAGACACAAGCGACTGCAGACGTTGGAATCTGGAACAAGAAAATAAATCGCTGGAG
This sequence comes from Rhynchobatus australiae, assembly GCA_034780895.1. Lineage (NCBI taxonomy): Eukaryota > Metazoa > Chordata > Chondrichthyes > Rhinopristiformes > Rhynchobatidae > Rhynchobatus > Rhynchobatus australiae. The sequence goes on along the minus strand of JAUZTB010000088.1, from coordinate 512,081 downwards.
GGACCCAATTGGTCAGTCAGCATCTGTGGCGGGTTAGGATGGTTGAGGCTAGGGTCAAGACCCTGTATTAAGACTAAGCCTGCAGAAGGGAGATAGTTAGTGAATAGAATTCAGAGGAAGCGATAAGATAAAGACTGCTCGGTGACAGGTGGAAAGAGGTAAACTGGAGATGATGGGAAGATGGAACCATGTGGGAGGGGGATTAATCTGGATAATGAGCGGGGAGGGTGCGAGTAGAAACCCTGGATGGAGTGGTGGAAATGGGGAAGCAACACCGGAGGAATGGGCTAACTGGAATAGGAACATTCAATGTTCAATGAAACTGACTCTGTTGAATATTGCTCAGTCTCCGAGAGTGCAGCAGCGTCTGGGCACTGCAATGGAAATCATCCTGAATTTTAGTGCTTTGGACTCTGAAAAGGGACTGAGTCTGGTCGATACAACACAACACCTCCAGAAGGCGGAAAGCAGGATCAGATGCGGAAGTTAAGGGCTCTTCCCTCCGGCCCCTTTCCTCCGCTCTCCACTTTCCATCCTCCACTTTCACCGCTGTCCTTTCTCTTCTCTGTCTCCAGACTGCAGGATGATCCCTTTGTCCTCCTTCCTAATGTGAACCTCTGGTTCCCCTCTCACAAATCTCCCTCTTCCACTCTTCCTCCTTCTTACACTCTCCCATCGCTCCCTTCTCTCCACTCTTTCTTCAACCTACCTCCCAAAGCTCCCTCCTCTCCCTCCCTCCCCCTCTCCCCGCTGTCATATCCATTTCTCTCCCACCAACTCAGCTCATGTATCACTGCAGCAAGTCTCACACTCAGGGCCCGTGTTTCCCAGATTACGTGTGGGGATCCCCACCTCACGAACAGGGACACCCCAGTGTCGATATCTGCTCGGCCGCGCTCCTTCAGGGCCATCAATGCTCAGAGGCGGTCCTGCGGCACACTGGTGCAGCAGATAGTGCTGGTGCCTCGCAGCTTCTGTGACCAGGACTCGACCTGACCTCTGGTTATATTAGCGTGGAATGCGCACCTTCCTTCCGTGACCAAGTGCCTCTGCCCAAGTGTTCCAGTATTTTCCCACATACCTCAAAGATCCATATGGAGGTAGGCAGGTTACCGGGTATATAGGTGGGTCGTGTGAGTGTCATGGGGAAGTTGTGAGTAGGTGACAAAACTGTAGGGGTCGTCTCATTCCTGGGGCGACGGGACAGCTGGGTCCGAGAAGGGATGAGTCGTTCTTTGGGGGTAGGGGACTGGGCAGTCCTGGGGGGAAGAAACAGGTCGGCCCTGGAGGAATGTTGACGGCCCTGGGGAGGAGCGGAATGGTCGGTTCTCAGGGGAGGTGACGGCTCAATACCGGAGAAGTGGAGCGGAAGGCTCGGTCCTTTTGGGTTGGGGCTGGAGAGTGCATTGGTTGCTTCTGGGAGAAGGGACGGCTCTGTATTGGAGATGGGTTTTGAAGAACTGTTCTCTTCAAGGGCAACGCGGAAAGGACAGAGACTGCCTGTGTGGCAGGGATATAATTGAGGTCACAAGACAGTCTCTGCGACTTAATTCAGACTGAGTATGTAAGGGGTGTAGGGGAGCCAGCACAATACTGACCACGGACAGAACAGCCGAACAGTGTGTGTTGGTGATTAGGGACTTCCCAGAATTTCCCCACAATCTCGCACATCTTTGCGTCAATGGGGAAAGGTGACCTACCTGAACAATACACAAGGTGTTCGGTCGGTGGTCGTTTCAGCTGATACACAAATTAATCGTCACAGTTTTTCACCTTGGTCTCCAGGTTCCAGTGATTGATGTTTCCAGTCCAGTTGAAACAGACGGTCCTGTTCACCTCCCCCTCTCCAACACTGGGATGGCAGCCTGGAATGAGAGTTATAAAATATGTAAAATGTACTGGTGCCACTGGACAGGGGGAATGTGAACAGGAACCATTGTAAAGCAGTGGGTCAGAACCCACGGCCCGATCGGGCATCAATCAGAGGTAAGCTGCTGACTTCGCCATTCCAACCCCACGCTCTCCGCAGAAACACCTGGTTCTGTACGTGAGATCATGGGGGTTTCAGGCCTTGAGACGCCGGCCCTGATGTGTCCTGATGACCTCACCCCTCATGTGTATTCATGATGAATCCCTGCTCCGATGCGTGCTGATGGCGAGTGAAACCCCGCACATATGTTGACGCGCAATGCCGCCCTGCCTTTGATATGTACTGCCAGGCAGTGAAGTCCCATTCCTGATGTGCAGAGACAGGTAGCGATGCTACGGCCTCGTCCCCTCTGCTGAATTGCACTGATATTGAGAGAGATTTACAAACGTTGAATAATAGCCGAAACTAATTACATATAAGAAATTTGAATAAACAGAGAACATAGAAAATTGCTGCACAGTGCAGACCCTTCGACCCATAATGTCGTACCGACTCTCTATCCTACTCGATCCAACACTTTCCTCCCACAAAGTGATCCATTTCTCTATCATTCATGTACCTGTCCACGAGACTCTAAAATGTCACTCCTATATTTATCCGCCCCCACAACCTCTGCTGACACTGCGTTCGACGCATCCACCACTCTCTGTGCAAAAAATCTTACACCTGACATCCCCCTTATATCTTCTTCCAGTCACCTTAAAATTATGTCCCCTCGTGTTAGCTGTTGTCGCTCTGGTAAGAAATCTCTGACTGTCCACTCAACCGATCCCTCTTATCATTTTGTACAACTCTCTATCAAGCTACCTCTCATCCTCCTTCTCTCCAAAGAGAAAAGCCTCAGCTCACTCAACCTATCCTCATAAGACATGGTCTCCAATCCAGGCAGTATTCTGGTAAATCTCCTCTGCACCCTCTCTAAAGCTTCCATATCCTTCCCATAATAAGGCGATCGATACTCCAAGTGTGGTCCGATCAGAGTTCTATAGAGCAGCAACATGACCGCGCGGCAATTGAACTCAGTACCCGTCCAATGAAGGCCAACACAACAAACCCCTTCTTAACAACTGTATCGACCTGCGCGGCACTCATGAGGGATCGATGGACGTGAACCACAAGATCCTTCTGTTTCTCCACACTGCGAAGTCTCCTGCCATTAACCTTGTATTCTGCCTTCAAATTCGATCTCCCTAAAGATATCACTTCACACTTTTCCGGGTTGAATTCCATCTGCCAGATTTCAGCTCAAGTCTGCATTCCATCGTGTGCCCTTATCCATCTCCAATGATATGCTAAAGTTCAAGAAAGTTTATTGTCTCCAAAATGCTCTCACACCGAGAGACCTGAAAGCTGATCAGGCTCATTGCCTAGTACCATGTCCAGTATGGCTTCTGCTCCAGTCGGCCTGTACACATACTGTGTCAGGAATCCTTCCAGGACACACATCACAAACTCTGCCCCATCGATCCCTTTTACGCTAAGCAGGTGCCAAATCAATCTTGGGGAAGTTGAAATCGCCCATGCCAACAATCCTGCTATTTTTGCTGATTTCCATAACGTTCCTCCCGATCTGATCCTCAGCGTCTCGGCTGCTATTGGGGGGTCTGTAGAATACTACAACGAGAGTGATCAGTCCATTCCTGTTTCTGACCTCCACCCACACTGACTCAGTGGACGATCCATTCAGGTTATCCTCCCTTTCTACAGCAGTGACACTGTCCCTCATCAGCAAAGCTACCCCGTCTCTTCTTTAGCTCCGTGCCTGCCATTTTGAAACAGCTAAACCCGGGAATATCCATCAGCCAAGTCTCTGTAATGCCCACCACGCCATCCTTCCACGTACTTACCCAAGCTCTATCAGCCTTGCTCCTGATACAAAATCTTACATTACATAAGACAGACTTCAGCCCATACAACTGACTTCAATTTTGCCCTTTCAACTGTCTATCCTTCCTCGCACTCTTTTTACACCCTGCATCTACTTGTACACTAAACGAACCAACATCTGACCTATCACTCCGGTTCGCTTCCCACTGCCAAACTTGTCTAAACCTTCCGCAATCGTTCCAACAAACCTGACCGCAAGAAAATTGGTCCCCTTCTGGTTCATGATTAATCATTTTAAATATTGGAAATTGGAATTGATTAAAATCATTTGAACCACCTGAACTTCCAAACAAAGTTTTACAATTATATGCAGCTGTCTAAATTTGAGATAAATGTTGGGTCTATTCAATATCTCCCATTAACTATTCAACCGTGGGTATCCAGAGACGTTTCCAGCTCTTTAGAATCCTCTCCACCACTGAAATGAATGGAGCTGCTGAAACTGCTTCGCGAATAATCTGGAGCAGGGTCAATGGGCGTTTCTGCAGCCCAACTACCGGAAAACTCCAGGAAGCTATTTCTCCACCTGACTCCATGAAGTTCCGGAGCCGGACTGCATTCTGAGTTTGGGGACACTATCAGAGAGTTTGCTTTCCTCTGAAGAGATCTGTGATGTCAGACTGATCCTCCCCAGAAATAACTGAGCCCCACTGTTGTAAACTCGGACCCTACCATTGAACCAGCCGGTGCTGTGGGTGGAGCAGTGATTCACTGGACCGACAGTCTCTGGAATCTTCCGTCCTCCGGCACTGAAACAACAACCGGAGGGTCAGGCTGTGAGGTAAGAGAGTTCATTCACCCGGAGAATCACCGGGAATTGGGACCATTCTGCCCACACCCTGTCCCTTATGTCGCGCAGAGAACTGCAAGCTGCTCACAGAGAGCAACAAACATCAGGATTGAACTCGGGTCCGGGAGCTGTGAGGCAGCAGCACCAGATGCTCCTTCTCCTTTCCAATTTATCATCTCCTGACGTTACCAGTTAAATCTGTACCATCCCATCACAAGATTTGCATCATTCCTTAATGGTCCACCGGTGCAATACGTGCTCCTCCAGGGCTGATCCAGGACGGTGTGATTCACACACGGATCACCGAGTGTGGACTCAGCTGTCGAAGGACAGAATGTTGTTCAGTGTGAATGTGAAGTTCACCTCATGCACCACCCCCAGCGTCTTCTTCCCCCAACCATCCACACCTGCACATCCACCGTCATCAAGCTCGGAGCATTAATAATCTCCCATTGACTCTCTGACCGAAAGCAACGTGGCACAGCTGAATGCAGGAACCAACACCACGCCTATAAACTCAGCTCTATCAGTGTCCCACCATTTACCAATTGTAGTCCACATCCTGACGGCTATTAGGGGGCACATATATAACTGCTGCTATTGTCCTTTTACCCTTGCTATTTCTTAGCTCCACCCATAAAGATAGTGTGCAGCGAGGATGGTAAGAAGGACTTTAATAAGGTACTTTCTTAAGGGTTTTAAACGTTTATTTTTACCTGGTCGAGTGGGGGCTGGACTGCGCAGGGGCGGTGCAGACAGTTGATAAAAAACAAACAACCCATAGAGCTGGAAGCGTTCTGAGCGGGCAGAGGAATGAGAGATAGTAGAGTGGTCAGGCTTTGGCTCAAGGGGGTTCTCCTTGAAGGGAAAAGGAAGGTACGAAGCTGGTAAGTAGGGAAATGTAAGGTTTACCTGTTGTCTATTACAGATTTTTAGGTGGGATTAACATGGGGGAGCAAGGTAGTCAGATGGAGGACAAGGTCATATGCTGCAGCTGTTTGATGTGGGAGTCCGTGGACCTTGCTGTGGTCCACAATGACCACACCTGCAGTAAGTGCTTGAGGCTGGAGGAACTTCGGCTCAGAGCAGATGAGCTGGAGTCGCGGCTACAGACACTGCGTAGTGTCAGGGAAGGAGAGAGTTATGTGGACACGGTACATCAGGAGACAGTCACCCCACCTTAGAGCAGGTACTTCTGGGGTTCAGATGGCAGATAGAATGGTGACTGTCAGAGGAGGGAAGAGGAAGAGGAAGTCAGGCAGGCAGGCAGAGCAGGGAAACCCGGAGGCAGTTCCCCTCAGAAACAGGTTTTCCACCTTGGAGGCTGTTGAGGGGGATGACCTGCAGGGGCCTAGCTGCACTAACCAGGTCGCTGGCACTGGGACTGATACTGCTGCTCCGTTGGGAAGGGTGGGAAAGAGATGGGTACTGATAGGGGACTCGATAGTCAAGGAAACAGATACGAGAACCTCCCAGAACCAAGAGTGGATCAAATTCACAGCTTGACACTCGCTATCAGGGAAACAGATATGAGATTCTGTGACAGTGAACTTGAGTCCCGGATGTTGTCTCCCAGGTGCTAGGGTCCCGGATGTCACTGATCGTGTCCCCAGGATTCTTGAGGGGGAGGGAGAGCAGCCAGAAGTCGTGGTTGATGTTGGCACCAACGATGTCGGTAGGAAGAGGGATGAGGTCTTGAAGAGCAAGTTTAGGGTGCTAGGCAGAAGACTGACGAACAGGACCTCAAGGGTAGTAAACTCGGGATTGCTGCTGGTGCCACGCGACAATGAAGACAGGAACAGGAGGAGGTGGCAGTTAAATGCGTGTCTGAGCAGTTGGTGCAGGAGGAAGGGTTTTGGATGTCTGGATCATTGGTATCTCTTCTCGGGAAGGTGGGAACGGTACAGAGAGGACGGACTACACCCGAACCAGAAGGGGGCCAATATACTTGCGGTTAGATTTGCTTGGGTGGTTCGGGAGGGTTTGAAATAATTTGTGAGGGGTGAGTGAACCGTGTGAACCGTGTGAAACCACTCATTTTCGTGTGAAGAATAAAATCCGACCCCCTGTGGGGAATCTAGCATCACTCACTGATGTCACCCACTGACAGCTGACCGACCGGAGCTGTGCTCGGCTCCTTATTACTGATTCCTTGGTGGTTCTGTTCCCTCTCCCGCTCACATTTACAGTCCGGTGACTGCCACTTGCCCATGGACCTTGGCAAGTGTTCCGGGACACCGACGGCTGCAGTCAGTGCCGGACTGGGTGCCAGTCACCGTGAGGTGCAGCCTCATCAATCGATATCTCACAGAAGCAATGTTGGCCGCAGTTAATAGCAGTCATTTACTGATCTACCAAAGACTTCACATCCCTTCATATGAGCAGGTTTGGGTCCACACAAAGAACACAAACACCGGAGGAATAGGCCACTAGGCCAGTGAATAGGCCGCACCGCTATTCACTGACATCACAGCTGATCGATGTTGGGCTGAAGGTCTGAACGAACACCACCCCACCCCCCACATACACATACACCACCAATGCCTCAAACTCTCCAGTCCTTCCTGACCAAGTTTCGGGTCTGTGATCATACTTCTGTTTAACCTGATTTTCCACAGTATTAGCCAGTTTATTTTTCTGGATATCTATTAAATGTGAACATATTGCATTTCGAGAAGGCGAGAAATGAAGATTTACCCCATCTCCTGGAATGTGTGCAGCCCGGGTCCCAGCCGATGGTTTCCTTCACATTGAACGTGACAGCCCCACAGATCAATGTGTTTTATTGTTTCACACAGCCCAATGACATGTGACAGGACGGCGCAGTCAAACGGAGTCAGTCGCAATCCACTGAATTGAAAGTGTTTCCACAGACCTCAGTGCGACCTGAGCCATACTCGAACAGGTCGTTCAATGTGGTCAGGGGGCTCCTTTTAGGTTTCGCCCTCTGCATTTCCAATCTAAGCACCTCCTTCCAGTCAATCCGTAGGGCAGTTGCCTGATAAGGAAATGGACCCAGAAACTCCTCCAGGAGCTGTGATGACTCGAGAAGGAGACCAGTAACAAAACGGAACCAACTGCATTCCCTTCCTCTCTTCCACACTCTCCCCTTCTCCTCATGTAATGTCACACTTCAACCAGTGAGAGGCGCTTGGGCCGCTGTGATGACAGAGCCCAGGCGATTCCACCTGATTTGTTCCTTCCCTCTTCTGACACCACTTTCCAACTCCTTCTCCGCTCTATCGCCGACCCCATTGATGCTGCATCCTGCACCCGTGATGTAGTCAATTCTTTCAGCTTCGTTAATAACATCGAACCCAGCTATTAAATTCACTTGAACATTTCCAACTCTTCTCTCCCTTTTCTGGATCTTTCTTTCTCCATCTCGGGAGACAAATTGCCCACTAACATTTATGACAAACCTACTGACTCCCACAGCTGCCTGGGCAGCACCTCCTCCCTCCTTGTCTCTTGACAGGACGCCATCCCTTTCCCCCGGTTTTTCTGTCTCCGCCGCATCCATTCTCAACATGAAGCTCTCCATTCCAGGACATCTGGTATCCTCCTTTGTCAGAGAATTGGTTGCCATTCTCCTGTGGTTAATGGAGCTCTCCCTCGCAACCCCCCGTTTCTCGAACATCTGCTCAAGCCTCACCTACCTCCAAACTGAAAGGTGGAGTTTCACTGGTCCTCACATTTCAGCCGACTGGCCTCCATTACAAAACATCGGCACTTCCACCACCTGCAACGGGATCTACCAGCCACATCTTCCCCGCCCTATCCGTCTCCACCTTCCGCAGCAACCCTTCCATCCGCACCTCCGTAATCCATTCATCCTTCCTCACAATGACCACTGGTGCTTTTCTCTGCAATACTAGGAGCTGCAACACTTGTTCCGACATCTCTTCCCTCAGCATTGTCCAGAGCAGAGATTCATTTGTACATCCTCCAACCTTGCCATCGACGTGGCCTCCGCTCATCGGTGAGACCGAACGTCGACTGTGCAAGAACCTTGCCGAACCTGCGCTACACGACCTTCTGGAGTTTCCTTGTTATCAGCCATTTTAATCCCCATCCTCATTCCTATATCAACCTGCCTGACCTCGGCCTCCTCCACTTCCAGGGTGAGGCAAATTTCCAACTGGATGAGCAGCACCTCATATTCCCTGTGGGTTGTCTCGTTCATATTACCTCTGGGGGGTACACAACTTGCCGGCATGCACATTGAATTCTGCAATTTCAGGTAACCTGTTTCCTGAATGCACCTCTCCACGTTTCCCACCCAGGGCCTCCTACACACGGTCCCAGTTCTCGGTTTGTTTCCCAACCACACTTACTACATCTGCCAATCACCCACCCGCGCCTCCGACTGCGTGCCCTCCCCTACTTCTCCTATCTTCCTAAGCAGCCTCCCTCATTTGCTTCCACTCTCCCCTATCCATCAGATTCCATTATCCGCAGCCTTTTTGTTGCCTCCATCTATCAACTCTCGAACTATTTCGCAGTCTCCACTCTCGCTATCTGCCTATCAGCCCTACACACCTGCATCCACTCTCGCTTGTCAGCTCTTAACCCGTCCCCCCTTCACTGTTAAATATCTCCCTTCTACTCTTTCGTACAGATGAAGGGTCTCGACAAGATTCGTCGACTGCCTCATTTCTCTCCACAGTAACTGCCTGACCTGCCATTACTCCTAACAGGTCGATTTTTGTGGCTCCAGTGAGGGGCCCACTGAGCACAATCGCACTGCACTGGCACAATGCAACCCACGCGGCTCCTCTGGAGCCGGTTGCTGTGCGTTGATGCGCCTCCGCCAGTGCAAGGAGCCCTCGGCTGCTGTTGACGTGCACTGGGACTGTTTCAACAGAGCAGTGCGCTCTGTGCCGCTGGAATTAACAGTCACGCATTCTTCTCAAATCAGACAGCAAGTCAGACAACAAGACAGGAACTGATAACTGTTTATTGATTTCAGCACGGCGATCAGTTTGCGCTGAGCAACTTTCTAAAGTATGGACAAAATAAACTGTTCACAGTTTAGTTCCAATCGCACACAATTAACAGGAATGCGACAATAAGTGGCAGGTTGAATAATCAGACCCGTTTTTCAAGGTCATTACACATGAGGAGGGCATAGACCGAGTTCTCAATCTGCACACAAATAAACAACATGCTGATTATGCATTCACATTTCAGGAACGTGTCCGAGATCGGTGCAGATCAAGGGTAAACTGTTGAGATATTTTACAAATCATTATCATTCATCTACTCCAGCTGCTGAATGAACTGGAGTAAACATTCCAACAGCAGCTCCTCAGCAACGTGGTCTCAGCTGGTTCTTACCCAGTATAAACCCATCCCAGGCCACTGAATACCAATACTGGTGTCCCCCATTGAGCCTCACCCCGCGACACTGAATGACATCACTGGTGTCCCTGTCCGAGCCCATCCCGGACACTGAACGCCATCACTGGAGTCCCAGTCTGTCCTGGCCTCTTCCCATCTGTGCAATTCCCCAGGGCCACACTGCGGGCATTCAGCGCCCATATCAGTAGCAGCGGTCGTATTACGTATCGGCAGGGCTCCCTCTGACATCACAGCCGGGGGGCGGGGTTACCCTCAGCTCCAACTGGAAAAGGAGAGCGGTAAACCGGCTGAATCCATCCTGCGGGTGGGGATGTTTGTCCATTGAGACGTTCACAGGACCACACTCAGTCCGCATCTGAGTTCCTGCAGCGATTGCAGCTGATTCCGCCCGTCTGAACTGAACGGATTTCCACCCAACCTGAAACAAAGTGAAGAATAAAGAGGAAATAAACAGATTACACATCAGTGTCAGTAACAGGGGAATGGGGTTAATGTTTCAACAACACTGACAGACAAATTTCACTGGAAAAGCCCGCGGATCCACTGATATTTTATCACATTACGCATGAACACCAACACTCACCAGATCCACTCCAGACTCGGGAGGTTTAAGATCAGGCGGCGGAGAACAGGGACAGATCGGTCGGTGAGGGTGTTTGATCCCAGGAGCAGAACCCTCAGTGAGCGGTTTGTACTGAGAGCGGAGGCGAGATCCTCAGCACCAGAATCTGTGAGACCGACACCCCTCAGCCTGGAGATGAGAGGACGGAGGCTGAAACAAATGTCCCTGAAAATTCCCGGTGTTTGTAAGAAATATTATACATCGTCACGTTAATAATTTATGTTAGACACACAGTGTCTGTCAATACCAACTCTCACACTCTGTTACTTACCGCAGATCCTTTAGTTCACATTCCGAGTTTCCCAGGGCCTCAGACACCAGCTTCACTCCTGAGTCTCCCAGTTTATTTTCAACCAAGTCCAGCACCGTCAGTGAGTGCATTGTTCTGAGAGCGGAGGCGAGAAACTTGGCACCGGCAGCCGTCAGACCAACTGACCACAGGCTGTAGATGAGACAGAGTGATGGTGAAGGACACACAGAGACGGCGGACGGTGCAATCCCCAGGGTTTATCGGTAACGCAATTACTGACGACATTAATGTTCAGTGTCAGACGTCCAGTGAACGTAAACACAATCTTTCAGTTTGCTACTTACAACAGTTGCTGTATTTTACATTCCGAGTTAATCAGAGAGGAAAACGTCTGTTTAAGTGCCGAGTCTCCCAGGTTATTTTTGCTCAAGTTCAGCACTGTCAGTGATTTGGTTAAACTGAGAAGAGAGGTGAGATGCTCGGCGCAAGACTCCGTAAGGCTGTTATCCCTCAACCTGGAGAACGGAGACAGTGAGGGAGAAGAATGCAAGTGACGTTGAACTTCCTCAGCTCAATTCCTTACCACATTGATATTGAATGTCATATGTGCTGTGAATGTAACCGCAAACTCTCACAGTCTGGTACTTACCGCAGATCCTGTAGTTCACATTCAGAGTTCTTCAGGGCCTCAGACACCAGCTTCACTCCTGAGTTTCCCAGTTTATTGTCACTTAAGTCCAGTACCGTCAGTGACCGCATGGTTCTGAGAGAGTAGCTGAGTTCCTCGGCACCGGAAGCCGTCAGATCAACTGAACACAGCCTGCAGATCAGAGAGCGTGAGAGTGAAGGATACAGTGATACGGGAGACGGTGCAAATCCCCGGGTTAATCATTAACACAATTACTGACCACATTAATGTTCAATGTCGGACACTCAGTGACTGTACACACAATCTCTCACAGTCTGGTACTTACCGCAGTTTCTGTATTTTACACTCCGAGTCCCCAAGAGCCGCAGTGATGAGTTTCACCCCGGCATCACTCAGTTTATTTTCACTCAGATTCAGAACTGTTAGTGAGCGGTTCGTACTCAGTACGGAGGCGAGCTCCTCTGCAGAAGACACTGTGAGACCATTGTTCGTCAGCCTGGACATCAGAGAGAGTGAAGAGGAAGGAGGCAGCTAAACAAGCCCCCTACAGTTCCCAGCGTTTTGAAGAAATACAATACCGGATCACATTAATATTTAACTTTTGATACCCGGTGAGGTTATCCATTAGACTGGCGCTGAGAGAAAGCGAGTGTGAAGGCCTCAGAGGGGCTGCAGACGGTGCAAATCCCAAGTGTTTCTCAGTACGACAATGACTGGTTATAACTACTGATTCAGTGTCGGACATTAAGGGACTGCAAACGCAATTTCTCACAGTCCAGTACTTACCCTAGTGTCTGTATTTTACATTCCGGTTTCCTGAGAGCCATAGTCATTATCTTCACTCCTAAATCTCTCAGTTCATTGGAATCTAGTCTAAATAAAAACATATACACCGATTCAAACGCCAGGTCTGATTTTATTTCTCCTCTCAAATATTTCAGGAAATATTAAACCCTTCAGGAAGTTAACAGTATTTCCCCACCCTGTCAGTGACCCTCAATGCCCAGCTCCTGGTTATTCGTTGAATGTCTGCAATTTCCTTAGCGAAGTTCTGTCTGTGTCTCAACTGTCGGCTCCTCATTCAGTCACATTCCCCAACATGAGAAGAAAATTAACGATGTGTCAGTGAGAGAGCGGGATGGGAACGGGGCTGGTGAAAAAGTGTCGGCTATACATGGGAGGGGCTTGAACCTCAGAGGCAGGGGAGGGGCAGGTAAATATGGCGTCAGAGTCCAATAGAGTGGGATGATGACGCGTGCGGAGTCCCAGAAAGGTGGTGCAGAGGGAAATTCACAGGCATGAAGGGCAGAGTCGCACAGCGGACAGGGTCCCACATTGTGGTAGGAATTGGACCTGGCAGCGTCCCGGAGGTGGTGGAGGGGCAGTGCCTCACAGGGTACTGGAGTCTAACAGAGCGGAGAGAGGATTTTGGTGTGCAAACTACAGAAGTGGGGAGAAAGCAGTCACGCTGGCAGGAAGTCATCGTCGCCTGGTGTGCAGAGACCCAGAAAGCAGAGGAGGAGTGTGCCGTTTCGCACAGAGGTGGTGAAGTTCAGAGACCCAGAGGCTATCGAGGCCCAAAGAACGGTGAGCATAGGGAGAATCTCGCAGAGTGGGGTGAGGAGGTGTGCAGTGTGCGAGAGAGGTGGAGAAGGGCACAGAACTACAGAGGTGGTGGAGCAGCCAATCACACAGCGAGTAGACGCACATTCGCATGGGGCGCAGAGTCGCGCAGAGCAGACAGTCGAATGGAGCAGACTCCCAGAGAGGTAGATGGAGCGTAGTCACATAGGGAGGGTACCAGAGTCGTACGGCAACACAAAGACACACACATCAGAGGGAGGAGTGATGCAGAGACCGAAAAAGGTGCCAGAGGGGAAGAGGCGCCAGGGGCAGAGTTACACACAACGGGTGGTGTGTAGAGGAAGGGCGCAGAGATGAAGGGGATAGATTCTCACAGCAGTGAGGGCAGTCAGACAGGGTGTAAGTGCAGTATCACAGGTGGGACAGCGTCGTACAGCGTAGGGAGAAGGAGGGGTCAAAGCTCCTCGGGGGAAAAGCTTCACAGAGTGGGGGAGATGTTAGTTTCACCCATGACGGAATGGGCGGGTTCCCCCATCGAGGGGGGAGTTCAGAGCTCCACAGACGGGTATCGGGGAGGCAGCCAAGTCCCAAAATGCTCAGAAAACGGCAGATTCCCACAGAAGGAAAACAAGTTGGGGCAACGAAACCATTCAAAGTCAAATTAATAGTTACCCCAACTTGTGGACTTTGTGTAGCACGGGTCCCAGCCTCTGGAGTCCTTCACACTGAATGTGGCAGCTTTCCAGATCGAGGTGTTTTATTTTATCACAGAACGCAATAACATGAGACAGGACAGCGCAGTCAATCGGGGTCAGTCGCAACCCACTGAATGTAAGTGTTTTCACTGATCCCAGTGCGGCCTGAGACAGTCCACGGTTCTGAGACTCAAACAGGTAGTGCAGTGTGTTCAGGAGCCTCCTTTTTGCAGATTCACTCTGTATGTTTCCAATCTGACGTTTGACCTCCTCCTTCATCCAGTCAATCACTCGACAGGTTGTTTGATGGGGAAATGGACCCAGAAACTCCTCTAGGCCTCGAGCTGACCCTGGGAAGGAGAGACCAGCAACAAAACGAAGAAACACCTCAAATCGTCCGTCCTTCATCCTGTGGACTTCAGTGAGGAGTTTCAGGATATCCCTGCCATCTGCTATCAGGAACTGTGCGAGTGCGGCTACAAACTCCTGGATGGTGAGGTGTGGGAATGTGTACACCACGCTCCGGCCAGAATCCTCTCTCTCTAAAAGTTCCATCAGGAACCCGGACAGGAACTGGGAAGGCTGTAGATTGTACTTGATCAAATCTCCATCTGTAAACACAATCTTCTTCTCGGACACTCCTGTGAAGGCCATCTGACCAACCCTCAGTAACACATCACGGGGGCTTTCAATCTCACGCCCGTGGTTTTTCAGGATGTTGTAAATATAGTAGGAATATAGTTGGCTGATGGTTTTGGGAACTCGCTGCGAGTCCCTGTGTCTTTGTGTGAAGAAGGGACCCAGTGCCAGACCGAGGATCCAGCAGTAGGAGGGGTTGTAGCTCATGG
>JAUZTB010000088.1:419783-430557 GCA_034780895.1 Rhynchobatus australiae | reverse complement strand
CCAATTCATGTTATCAGTGCGGATGGCTGGCACCACTCCCTTAGGAAGGCACTGCAATAGGAGGGCGTTAAACTGAGGGGAGGCATTGCCTCTGTTGTAGGCATCATCCCCCGCAAAGGTACCGTAAGGAGAACAGAAACGGTCCCAAAAATCCGGGCCGTCCTCACCCTGTTTCGGTCGGCATTCTAAAACCTTAGTTATGTCAATAGGCTGTTGGAGGGTTTTGCGAAGGGCAGTTCTAATGGTGTTTACCTGGTCTTGAGGTCGGACGTCCGCCTGAAAGGCTGTCCAGTCCGCAGCGTTTCCCAGGTGTTCTTTCCACCTTTCTATGCAACAAAAACTGATAAGGTCTTTGGGGGGAGGACCAGTGTGGCCTGGTAAATCTGAATTGTGCCGATCACAAAATCTATGAAACCCTCCGGTTTGGTTTTACGGTTGGGCGCCTGACTCATGATTGGGCACATCTCCTGAGGCTTCCAAGTAGTGGAGATTTAGATCGTTGGATCTTCAGGATCGTCATAATCAGGCGTAGAATTAGAGTCATAATCGGCGTCTGTCTGAGAATCTGCAAATATCTGTCCCCTCCCAAAAAGGTTCCTTCGCTTTCTGTGGCCTTAGAGCTGTTCGCATGCGGGTTTTCTCTCCGTCTAAGCTGATTTCTGGTTCCCGACGCAATCGGCCACGGATTTGTCTTTGGGGTGGGACTTGGCTGGCAGTCGTTGGTGGTGAGAGCGGAACGGTTGGCGGACTAGTCGCATTATATAGGGGCGGCAGAGAACCGTGGGAGTGAGTGCGTAGGGGTTGTGTGTCAGGCCATTCAATCCTTCTCATATTCGTCCGTATCATTACTTTGGAACGGCATGTCGGGAGGTACGTCCACCTTATCCTTATTTCTTTTATTATTATTCCTACGTTTTTCCTTATTCTCCTGATCTACCCATTCCCTCTCCCTTCTGTTCGGCTCAGCATCGTGATCTCCGCACTGAGACTTCAAGACTTCCCAACTCTCAGCATTTCCATTTTCATCACACGCATCCCTTCTGCGTGGATTATTTCCGCAGCTATTCTGTTTAGATTTATTGGTTATGTTTTCGGCCGTTTATCTCCAGGTATACATTAATATTTTCCATTTTCCCCCCACATTGTGCTCCCAAATAGCCCTTTCTGTTTTGAGGCACTTATCCACATCCCAAGATACCCCCAATGGCCATATTTCATTTCCCAGTTTTTTTTATTGAGGCATGACGATAATTTACGGAAATTACACTCATTCTTCGTACCACCGTTACATACCTCAGATAGTGGGGTATTGAAAGCAGATTTATCGAGAGTTTTCCCCATTTTGTTTTCTCCCAGATCGCTCCGGTACAAATCGCTGCGATTATCTGTGAGATCGGTCTCTTTGCTTCACCTACCTCAGATTCCTCACCTGCCCGTGGGGCATTTCCTCTCTTCAGAGCCGGTCTAAGTCATGGTTGTAGTACCGTAGAACCGATCTCAAAACTTAGACAACACAATCTTGAAATTCACAAAATTAAAACCCAAATCCGAGGACTGGAACCCGAAACCCGAAACTGGGGACTGGAACCCCAAACCCGAAACTGGGGACTCGAATCCCTCTTACCTGTGGCACTCGAACAAGTTAGTGAGGAGTCCGTCAGAGGATCTTCGACAAGCGAAGGGATGGAACATGTTTCCCACTCCCTGAGAGGAATCAAGGTGAATAGTACATTGTGGACCCTTCCGTCTCAGGTCGTCATTAGACCCGTCGATTGCTCACGCCGCTTCCGAAACCTCGTCTTGGACTCCTGGATGGCTCGCCAAATTGTCGTCTCAGAATTCAGATCTCACTTCTGTCCGCTGTGAAGTAACACAGTGCCACGAGGTCGATTAGATAAAACGAGTTTATTAGCAGTGCACCGCTAAGGAGAGGTCATTCAGCACTCGTTAAGAGTCTCTTCCCGAGGTCTCTCCGTGCAAAGGAGAAGACAGAAATTTATACAGATATTGTCACGCACACTTAATGTATGCGGTGCCGCGAGTGTCGGTCAAGCCACAGAAATTCCGAGACAGACATCGCACCTATTGTCCAGCATAACTGAGTTATAATCAAGAAATTCAAAGGCAGGTATCAGACCTCATTGTTTAGGACAAGCTTCCCACTAGTTGTTTATTGCACCCAGTGCTCCTATTGTCTGGCATAACGGGACTGAAAGCAAGGTTTTGGACAAAGTAATTAACATCTCAACCACTGAGTCAGCAACATACGTGCTCCTGCATGCAAGGTTTTTTTTCTCTGTCAGCTATAGGTACGGTGACAGTTTTTTAACGCTTTACTTCCTCATCATCATTCACTTCCATCAGGCCGACCCTCAGCCTCTGACGCATCAGGGGAACTAATCTCAGATTATAACTCAGATCGAGATATAGAATTTGGGACCAGCATTTCTCGTCGACACGTCCATTGGACTCGCGGCGGAAAGCAGTCGCCTGGGACACGAGCGAACTCATGACAATAAACTGCATTCCAAAGGTTTCAAAATAAATGAGGTCAGCTCGGCTGCTGATGGACAGTTCAGCGGCAGCAAAGGGAAAGCAAAGGCAACACGTGACCTTCGTCATCATCAGTGCTTTACTTTCCTGAAGCGGATCCGCACACATTTGCATGTCCTCTCTTTCTCAATGTATTAAATATTTTTTTTCGCAATGTTAATTTGTTTCCCTCGAGCCCCAATGCTGAAATAGGGCATAATTTTATATTTCCCTACCAGACTTAACGACAAAGGACGTTTGTCAATAAATTTATCTGCGATATTATGATTTAGCTCCAAGACCAGATGGTCCCTCAGAATTCAACAAAGGCTAAATCTTCTGCTGCGTTAACAACTCAAAATACAGAAACACGAAGGATTTTTCCACAGATGTGGATCAAGCAGACAGGTCTCAGAGGAAATAGGAGAATAAATGCTGTTGAGACATCGTGCTCGAAATTGCTGCAATATTTTCAGCATTTTCCATCATTAACATATTTAAATATTATTCTCAGTGGATATCCCATCTCGTTCTTCAGTTCCTTTCTGAATTTTGTATGAGTCACTGCAGAAATACAGGTGTTTGTGCAGCAGCTCAGAAGCAGGAGCATGTAGCTGGCTTTGTCCGCGATAAACACCGGGTTAGAGAAACTGGTTGAATAATAGCGCTGAGTAATTTGCATCCACAGGAAAAATATCAAATACGGCATCCAGAGCAACATGAAGTTGCCGGATATCGCAAAGAGGAAGATGATGGATTTCCTTCGGTTTTCCATCTCGCCATCATTGTGATTCGCATCAGTCTTGCGGCCGATCAGACTCTTGCGGACATGACTGGCAGCTAAAATGTGCTCGACTCTCAGAGCATTGAGCAAAGTGATCAGGAACATTGGGAGCAGAGGAGTCAGACAGCGGTGACTCCAGGTGAATGCCACCCATGCAGGTTCAGTATATGCTTCTCGCTCTACATGACAGCCCCAAAATAAGTTGTGCTCTGCAACTAAAGGTTCAAATGCAAAGTACCACGGAATATTTTTACAACAGAATAGTGGACGCACTATCGCTATCACTCAGGCTGCAGTTTTCTCGGTGCAATATTTCGTCCTCATTTTCTGACAACAAATCATCATATGTCGATCAAATGTGAAAGCGAGTGTCAACCACACAGAAATGTCAGTGACTAAATGATTCAACACCTTATGGAATGAGCACACTTGGGTAATGAACAGGAAACTTGTTGGAAAAAAGAAATCATTAAACCGGTACAGTATCACGTCAGTGATAACGACCGACAGATCTGCCGCTGCCATGGCCACGAGGTACCGAGAGACACATTCGACGAGTCCACACTTCCGCTGGGATAGGATCACAATCGATACCACGTTAGCTGTGATATGGGAAGAATTGGAAATCGTCAGTCACTACGCATTCACAGATTCAGTCACACGTTGCCATTGAATACACCACTTCACTGTAAGATCGGGGTTGAGCAAACACACTTTATTTTCGGTGTAAGTTCTCACTGAAAAAAACACGTTACACACACATTTAATGTATTCCACCACATTGAAAACGAAGCAAGAAGTGACGAAGGGACGAAACGTCGTCCCCGAGGACCTTCTGGAGGATTCTCCCACATGGTTACTGAACTGCTGTAAAGCGTTGGAGAATTTAGTGCATGTTTGAGGAAACCGCTGGTGGCCAAATGATGCGGAGAACAGGTAACATCAGGAGAAATGCAGCGGGGAGGTTGAAATTACCGGGGTGACCCGAACAGGACTCAAGCCGTGAGCAGCAGTGGAGGGGAGGTGGAAGAGAGTGATTGGAGAGTTGTGGATTTTAAGTCATTTTCTGAATGCACAGCTGAGAAAATCATCTCACGGTGAAACACGCTGTTAAAGCATGCGGCCAGGATTCAAACTGTGCCAACCACGAGTGAACTTCGGAAAGAGGAACAACAAGAGTTTTGCCAGTGACAACGCAACTGACAGACCAGCTCCAATCTCGTTAATGAATTCAGTTTGAGTGAGACGGCACAGAGGTGGGTGTAAAGGGTCGGTGACCTTAGTAGGTTGAGAATGAGTTGATATAACAAACAAATCAGCTGTTCAGAAATCCTGTTTGACTGACCCTATGACTAGGTCTGAGGTCAGGGATGAAGAAAGAGCCTCGGGGACGTCGCCTCCTGGACTTAAATCAAAATGTTTGGAAAAGCCGCACTGACATTGCTGATCCGCAATACTGAGGCCAATGGGCTGAACGGAACAGTGACGACACAGGTCCGCAGGTGGGCCAAGGGAACGAATACTGTTTCTCCGCGGAGTGGAGGGTGATACACAGCTCAGGTGTCAGCGCTTGTATTCATTTTTCGGGGATGGTACATCTCGGAAGAGCGCGTGAAATCTTAAAAATTAATACATCGTGGATGATTGAAAATAGGAGATGCGATCAACGCCGCAGAAGCCAACAACCGCACAGAGGCTGTGGCGCCAGAATGGGCAGAGCGGCGGCGGGCGGTGGGGGTGGGGTTCGGGCGGGTGGGGGGTGAAATGGAGAAAAGGGAAACGAGCAGAGAAAACAGAGGAAATGACGCGGCCTGTCGGAACTGAGGCAGCTAACGCCTGTTGGTTGTTGGCAGCATCTGAAGACCAATGGAGGGGTGCTGATTAAGTATCCACGACTTTGGATTAATAAATAGTGATATGGCTCAGAAGGGCAGAGATGGCCCGGATAAACAGAAGACAGGGGAAGTGTGAGAGTTAAAAATGTCTCCACGAAGTGAGTGGGGATCTGACAGACTCAGTTCGTGCTCGTGCAAGAAACTGAAAATATTCAAGTCGTTGGAGAGGGGCGTGTGGGAAGAGGAGGTGAAAGGTCTGTGGGTAATTGGGGAGATATCGCACATGTATCAAAATAACCATAATTTTCAAATAAGTTTACACGATACAGTATTTCAATGAGGCCGACAAACGTGTTCAGAGCTGTCGGTCCAGTATCAGGCTGCAAAGGTTTGGTCATGAAATGAAAGTGTTTGTCTGAATTGAAGCGAGAAATCCCGGCAGTTGATCGACGTGCAATGGATTCCTTGCAGCAGCGCTATTGCTGCAGGAGGAGATGTTGCAGGAGGCAGCTGTGTCCCACCCCCTGGAAAGCGAAATGCGAGGAGATGTTTATTAACCCTTCAGCCGACTGCATAAGACTCTGAATCTGTGTTCCTGCATGGACTGCAAACTGACCGTCGCCAGGGGCTGGGATGACTACAGATAAGAGTCCTGCACTTCCTTTTTAAGTGATCTCCCGATCAATGGCACTGTCGTCACTCCCAACAGTCCACACTCACAGGTATATGTGCAGTTATCAGCGGGTGGCGAGGTGCCTGTACTCAGCAAACGGGAAATAGGTCGTTTTTTTTAAAAAAATGAGAACAAGGTCGAAGTGGCGAGATATTCCCGAGAGTAGAGGGAGTGAAGTGGTGATCGGTTCGTCCTTTGAAATAATAGAGTGAACAGCATCAGTTTTACTCACAGCGGGGATGTTCAGTAAAATTCAACATGATGGAAATACTTGAAAAAAGGAAGATTTTTCCTACTGAACAAATATACAGGAAGAAACTGACTCTGCCCATTTCGCCTTTGAATTATTTTCAAGCTAGAAAACAGACAAATAACGGGAAGAAACTTGTTTGGCCGATTCGTAACTTTCATAATTGAATATAATCACTGACCCGGAACTCCAAAGGCTGCTATCATCGGGTAATAAATCATTTCTGCCCTTGCGATTGGAGGCAGCGCGGAAAACGGATACGCGCTGAGTGGAACTCTTCATCCTGGCGGAGATGTGATGTGATGTCTTCTATACCGGAATCCAACTGACAGTGCGTTACAGAAAGAGGCTTCTTATATATCAGGCAAACTCTTCCCCTGGGATTAGAAAAGAATAACATTTATATTACTTCCAGGCACCTGAGCAGCACGTCAAGAACGTTGAGAGTAACGTTTGAGCTGCATCACATTGATCCACAAAATGAGAAAAATGTTGCGAAGAGAACGTGGCTAACATTGAGAGAATGTGTTGATCACATATCTCTCGGATGCTGGGGAAATCCTGGTTTCTGATGCATCGGTGTAACACGATGAATAGGCGCAGCCTCATTTCTCCGATTTTGTCAAGCTGTTCACTGCTGCCGATGTGCTGACTTAATTCGACGAGTTTTACATCTTCCTATGTTTTCTTTCGGTTCGCAGTGATGCAAACACATTCTCTTCAATCTTGGAGATTAGGCTTGCAATACATTAAGCAATTTGTGAAGAGTTTGGGCTCCTAAGCCAATAAACGTTGAGAATACAACTGTGACGGTATTGCACGTTCAATATACAGTATGATTGCATTATAGTCATTAACCCTTTGGTAGGTTCTCCACACTTGTGTCAGACTTTCTCTCACTCGATAGTGAGAGGGCCCTTATATTAAAGGCACAAGGCAAGTTACAACTGGATGAGGTGAAAATGAGGATTGAAACGGACACTGGGCAGGGGCAATGAATCAAAGCTACAAAATATATGCTGAGTGATCGCGCCCCCTGTTGAGCAGGCACTCATGAAGGTGTAAATACAGAGAGATAAATTCGTAATTCGACATTTGTGGCCTTGATTTCAGGACATATTCCATCTCATGACCCAAACCCGTTCATGCCTTTTGGGTCCAGTCATCTGCCTACCGCCTTCCCAAATATGTTCAGCAACTTGTCCTCCACAGCGCCCTGTCACGGAGAATTCTACGTATTGACCCACCTCTGAGATAACAACTTTATCTCCGTCCCATTCACAACGAGTGTGCCGTTGATTCTCAAAACGTGTCACCCGGTTCCAGACTCCGCAGCCACGGGACACGTCCTCCCCGCACTGACCCATCGAAGCATGTCGGAATTGTCTACCTCTCCAGGTCTTCTCTCCTGCCTTAAACCTTGGTTAATCCATTCATTGTTGATCTCATTGTCTCTTCAAAGGATATGGAACATGGAAGAGTACAGCACAGGAACAGGCACTTTGGCCCACAATGTCAATTCCCACGATGATTTAACTGATCCCATCAAGTTGCACATGAGCCATATCTCTCCATTCCCTGCATATTCACCTTCTTATCCAAAGGCGTCTTGAACTCCACAATCCAAGGTGCTTCTACTACGACTGCTGGCAGTGCATTGAGGTCATCCACCTCCATCTGCGTAAAAGAAACTTGTCCCGAACATCCCCTTTAAACTTCACCCTCTCACATCGAATAATTCCTCCGGTTTTCGACATTTCTGCCCTGGTTCTATCCATCTGCCATTTATCTTCCTCTCATGGTTTCATACAATTATGTGAGTTCTCCACGCAGCAATCCACGCTCCAAAAAAAAAAATCCGGCTTTATTCAACCTTATTTTTTATTCATTACCCTCTAATCCAGGCACCATACTTGTAAGCCACTTTTGCACCCTTTTCCAGAGATTCCACGTATTTCCTATAATGCTACGACCGGAACTGCACGCAGTAGTCCAAGTGAGGCCAAATCAAGGATTTATAAAATCGCATCATGACCCTGGCCTGAAACTCGATGCTCCGACCAGCGAATGGAAGCATGTCTCATGCCTTCCTTATTGTTGTCTGCGGTTACATTGCAACTTTCATGGACGTACAGAATCAGCCTGGTGAATCTTCGTTGGCTTCGCTTGTTGGAAATAGCTTCCATTTTTCAGGTCATTTGACCGAAACTGCATGGAATCCTACAGCTGTGGTCTTTGATGTCCCCCATATAATTGCAGTGAAACATCCGGCGCCTGTCCTCAATTCTTCTTTCAATAAATGTTCATATCTCCATGCCCCATGAGCTGAATTTAGTGTCTGGTGTAATAAATAACCCACACTGGCGCCATGTAATTAATACCGGACCTTTCATTCGTTTTCCTCCGAAATTGATGAACTCACATTTATCCACGAGATATCGTTTCTGCCATGCATTTAACGACTCAGGCAACGTGTATAATCCACCTTGCAGGTTTTTGCTTCCGCTTTCGGGAACACATCTGAAATGCGTCATGTTCGTGTCAGTCTGAATCTGAGAATGTGATGAAGGGAAGTAGTGATTTTGATCCCGGTACCTTGTCAACAAAATGCTCTTCCTCCACGAAGGTCATCGACCAGAACATAGAACACAGATCATCACGGCACAGTGAAGGCCCTTCGGCGCACAATGTTATGTCAGCATTTTATCCTGCTCTAAGATCTCTCCAAACCTTCCCTACCACATAACTCTCCATTTTTCTATTGTTCATGTGTCTATCTCAGAGCCTCTTAAACGACTTTTATGTATCTGCCGCCACAAACTCTGGGACAGTGCGTTGCACGCACCAACCACTCTCTGTGTAAAAGAAAACTTTCCCCGGCATCCCCCTATATCTTCTTCCAATCACTTTAAAATTATGGCCCCTCCTGTTAGCTATTGTCGCCCTGGGAAAAGATCTCTGACTGGCCTCTCGATCTGTGCCTCTTATTATCTTGTACCCCTCTGTCAACTCACCTCTCATCCTCCTTCTCTCCAAAGTGAAATGTCTTACCTCACTTAACCTATCATCAAAAGACACACACTCCAATGCAGGCAGCATCCGGGTAAATCTCCTCTGCACGCTCTCCAAAGCTGCCACGGCCTTCATACAATGAGGCGACCAGAACAGAACAAAATTCTCCACGTTTGGTAGAACCAGAGTTCGATAGAGCTGCAATATTACAACGTGGCTCCTGAATTCAATACCTCGACAAATGGCCAACACTGCATACGCCTTCTTAAGAACCCTATCGGCTTGCGCGTCAACCTTCGGGGGTCTATGGACGTGGACCTCAATATCCCGACGTTTCTCTACACTGCTAGCAGTCCTGCTGTTAACAATGTATTCTGCCTTTAAATTCGATCTCCCGAAGTGTATCACTTCAACTTATCCGGGTTGAACTCCATCTACCAGTCAGCCCAGCTCTGCATTTTATCCAAATATTGTTGCAATCTAAAGCAGTCCTGGACACCATCAACCTGTGTATCATCAGCAAACGAACTAACCCGCCCTTCCACTTCCTCATCCAAGTCATTTCTTAAAACCACAAAGAGCAGGGTCTTCCCCGTAAATTTGAAGGCTGTCTCTGTGACGCTCGGTCAGTTTGCATCCAACACAAAGTTGTCGACTCCAGTTACTCCATTTCTCCGTTGGGTTGAGGGTTCCAACTGTCGTGTATCCATTTCCCCCGCTGCCTCCAATTGCACAGGCCCTAATTCTTTGCTACCCGATGAGAGCAGATATGGGAGTTCCGGCTCAGTGATGACATCCAAGTCGCAAAGATTGGAATCGTCGTCAAAACATTCGCCTGATCTTATCTCGACAACAGACCGACTTTTAGGATGCACTCCCCACATTGAAAGGCGGAATGAGTTGTGGCAGTTTATTCTGCGCTCTTGATATCGGTAATTTTCGTTTCCTTTCCCATCATATGTAATTCTACATCTCCAGGGTTTGCTTGTTATAATGTATTCCAGCTTGTTGTGTTCTGAGTTTAATGTCGCTGCAGTCACACAGACTGATGATGTTAATTTTCATGTGTCCGTGAACCAAATGACCAACTCTCCTCGTCAGTTAACCCCGGTAACATGTCGTCATGTCCATCTCGTTTTTAATTTGTAAAGTTGCTGGTTCGCCATTGTTGAGCACAGGCCGTGGCGACAGCCGCTCAGATCCTGCACATGGACCTGAGATCGTCAGCAGTCCGGAGATCATCTGCAGTGTCGTTGACCTGGGTATTCCCACTACGTTATCGCGAACTAGACATCACATATCGTCATCCCAACGCCTGCCGAGTGTGGGTTTGCGCCCTGTTCAGGACCATAGATCCCCATCCGCGTCTCTCCACTGAACGGTTGATTTCCTCTGCTCTTCACATTTCACCGTCTGGCCGGAGGGTGGGAGCTGCCTTCTGCAATGTCTCGTTTTGCTGAGACAAAGCTGCCGTGGGGAATCCATTATCTGGATAGCACGATTCAAGCGATTCAACTTCTCCCGGTGAAACGGACTTCATATTTTACGTTCACAGCTTTGCAACTTTAGACAGCACCTTCCGCCTTAATCGGGGTTGTCCGTCATGTTAATACACGTCCCCATGTCAATTTACTGAAGATTCACGGAGTCACACAGCACGAAAACAGGCTCTTCGACCCAACTCGTCC
>JAUZTB010000088.1:378183-391749 GCA_034780895.1 Rhynchobatus australiae | reverse complement strand
ACTTTCCCCGCGACAGGACCACAATCGTCAGCACGTTCACTGTGAGGAGGGAAATAAACACAAACATGACAGCGGGGCAGGATCAACGTCAGCAGATTCACAGAGAGGGAAATCAAATGCAGAAACCTGTTCTTGGATTCAGAGTTGGAGGTGGTTGTCCCCCACACAGGGGTAGTCTGTTGGAGATGGGGAATGTAGATCAGTGAAATCAACCAGCAACTGGAAAATAACGGCATCACCTCGACCAACAGACAGGTGAGAAGTGGTGGGTGCGTGGTCCGGCGAAGATGTACGTCGAGTGAACAATTCATTCCGTGTTCCTGTTAATAAAGATCAAAGTCCTCAGTATCTGATCTTCGGTTGAGGGAGAGGTGATATATTGACCTAGTTATTGTGCGGATTCAGCCGAGGCTCCTGATCCTGATCATTGCTCAGTGCTCTGTGAGAGCGTCGCTGATCATTTTGTTGTGACCCGGAGTCGGTGCAGGTTGGAGACCCGGTCCCTCTTCCTGCTCTCTATGCAGCGACTATGTCAGTTGTGGATGTATCAGCAGAGGGTTCTCCCTCGATTTTGTAACCTGTGAGCCAGCGCCCTGTGTCGGGGCCATCACCTGCTACTGGTTGGGAACATGATGCAGCCACACGGGAGACTGGTGAAATTTGCTCAGGTCCCCGGTGGAGCAGTCTGATTCATCCGCATTTAGTGCCCGGCAGAGGGATTCAGGCGGTGGGAATCTACCAGAGGATTATGACAGAAATTGGACCATGATTAGTGCAACGATATCAGTTGACTGATTGCCGCAGATAGTTCTAACAGCTAGGGTCGCCAGACACGGCAGCAGTGAGGAGAGCGTGAATTACAGGAACGGCATTGCAGATAGCAATGGTTGATGGAAAAAACGTAAATGTAGTTGGGGAAGTTTCAGCAACACGAGAAGAGAAACTCGAGAAACGAATGATGGGAACACGGAGATAAACGCCACATTCTGCGTTGACCCCCGCACACGTACCAGGTCCATGTCTGGCATCTCCCTCAACCGCAGCTCAGCCAGTAAGGATGTTCTGCTTTTATTAACCGGAACACGTCATGAACAGTCCACCCAGCAGACCTCGTTACCGGGTCTCATGACCGCTGCTCCTCATCTGTTTGTTGTTCGAATCGTTGGACAGGGACTTACCTGGAACAGCAACAAATGCGAGGATCGGAAAATATACCGGCTGAATAGTCATGAGTAAAGAGACGATCCGATCATTTACGGATATCGAAGGATCATCCGATAAAATAAATCCCGCAGCCCAGAAAACACCCCAGAACATGGCTGTAACATCCCACACTCCTGTTTCCAGATTCCAGATCACACTCCTGATTCCCGTGACACCTCACTGCACTGTTCCCAGTTTCCCAGCGGCGACCAGAACTCGACACTCTACTATTTACAAATTACATCGGTTCATGTAACATCCCACATTATTGTTCGCAGCTTCTGAATTATCTTCTTCCCCTGTGTAGCCGCTACTCTCTGTCAGTGACGGAGGGGTTGCTCCCACTGACACCGTGAGACTTCATCGAAAGGAACAGATTTTAAAACCGCGGGGAAATCCCTGGTGACTCAATCGGCTCCGTACAGACTGACGTTAATTACAATCACTGACAAACATCTACGGTTAACCCCTTTGTATCCGGACGACTGGAGAAACACGGAAAATGAACGAGGGAAAAGCGTGCTGATGTCCGGGATTTATACCCACCCAACCGGTACTGCACTCTTCTCCACCCTCTCATCGGGAAGAAGATACAAATGCCTCAAAGCACGTAACACCGGGCTGAAGGACAGCTTCTATCCCGCTGTTACAAGACTATTGAACGGTTTCCACGTACGGTTGGATGGACCTTCCACCTCAGAATCGAAGTCGTTATGACCTTCACCATTTTGCCCGCACTGCACTTTCTCTGTAACTGTAACACAACATTAAGTTATTGTTTTGCCCTGTACTACTGGAAGTTCCTGTTGTAAGGAATTGATGTGAATAGACTGTGTGGAAGACAAGTGTTTTCACTCTACCTTGGTACATGTTACAATAATAATCCAAATTGTTACTGCTCATGGAGATGGACCAATAGGGTCAGGGATCTCTCTGAAGTGCCAATGGTGTGCGGACGTGTGATCCGGAAGTCTTTGAACAGTTTCGTCAATGTGAAAGATCCAGATGAATCCTTGCTGTGGATGCGAGGATGGCGATAGAAATTCGGGAATTTTGATTCATATAATCTGACGTCATTACGAGGGCTCAGTCTGGAATGGATGATTCAGAGTATGGTGACTGACACTTTGGGAATTATGCGGGATCAAATTTTTCTATTTTTGGCATGGATTTGGGGACCAAATATATGTAAAATATGACCAATCAGATCCCGTGGAAAAGCCCTTCTACTCACCTTCAACCGATGGCACCTTGTTTGTGACAGGCCGACAATGCAACAAATATTTTCGGGATCAATCCTGTCGGTGCCACTCACAATCTGTTAGATTTCTTTCAGATCATCTCACAGGAAAAAGACGCTCAGTTTATCCAATCTCCCGCGATCACCTCCAATCCAGGCAAAATCCCATCGATTTTAATCTGCTCTCTTCCCAGCAGAATCGCATTCCTCTTGCACTGTGGTTACAAGAATCCCACAGACTGTTCTGAATGCGGGTTGCATCTTCACGTTCCATCTTATATTCCATGTCCAGTACCAGGAAGGCCGGCGTGCCGCATGCCTTCCTCACCACACTATCAACCTCTGCAGCCACTTCAGGGAGGTCGCCACTTGCACGCTCAGGTCCTTCTGTGCTTCATCACTGTTACAGGACGTCATTCACAACGTATTGCCTCTTTAGATTTGATCTCCCAAAGCGTACACTTCGCATTTGCAGGATTAAACCCCAACAGCCACTTTTACATCTCTGCTACAGATCTGTATCCCCTGTATCTGTTGCAATCTTTAACACTATCTACAACACCAACAATCTTTGTTCCGTCTGCGAAATTACTAACTCGCCGATCCACATCTGCATCCAGGCTATTTTGATGCATCACAAATCGCAAAGGTCCTCATACTGATCTCTGTGGAACACCAGTTGGCAAGGACCTCAAGCCAGAATAATTCCCATTGACCACTACCCTCTGACTGTTGTGGGCAATCCAATTCTGAATCAAAACGGCCAGCTCACCGTGAATTCAAGGCCACGTAATCTTCTTGATGAGTCGACAATGAGGGACCTTCCAAAACGTCTTAGTAAAATCTATGAAGAGAACATCCACATCCCTACCTTCATCAACGAACTTCATCACCTCCTTCAAGTACTTAATCAACTTCGTAGACTTGTGTTGCCCCGTACAAAGCCAAAATGTCTGATCCCAGTTAAGCTTCGGTTTCACAGATGCTCATAAATTCCATCCCGAATTATCCTCTCCAATCACTTCCCTACCACTTACGTGAGACTCACCGGTCTTTCGTTTCCAGGAATATCCCTATTTCAGTTCTTGACTTCCAGAACAACATTAACACCTCGCCATTACATGTGCTGGTGTGGACCAGAAGATCTTGATCAAAGCTTCTTCAATCTCAGCTCTTGCCTCTTTCAATAACATGCGGTTTATCTCTTCAGGGTATGGGGAATTATTTCCTTCATCATTTGGTACTTTCAGACTCGGATAAAGACTCTGACTATTTGGATTATATTTGCCTCTCCTAAATTGAGGCATTTCTATCAGCTCTCCTTTCAGCCTGAAAAACTCCAGAGAAAACAGTCTAATTTTGTCCAGCCTCTGTTTGTCGCGATTGCTCTCCAATCCAGGCAACATTCTGGCTAAAATCTTCTGCACCATCTGCAAAGAGGCCACGTCGACCCCATTGTGAGACCTACAGAACAGAACACAATCCTCTAAATGCGACACAGCTGATGTTGAAAACAGCATCAACATGACTTTCAAACATTTTTACTCACCGCCCCGCTTTGAATGTTACCATGCCGTACGGCTTCTTTAGCACCCTGTATGATTGCGTGGCCACTTTCAGGAAACTTTGCACTTGAATTCGAATATTACTCTGTACATCAGTGCCGCGAAGTTTCTGACCATTAACTGTGTACTTTCCCCTCCCACAGTGCAAAACCTCCCACTTGCCCGGATTAAACCTGATCTGCAATTTATCCGCCTTTCTCTGCAACTGATCTGTATCCCTCTCTATTCGTTTACAGCGGTCTGCACTGCCGAGAACGCCACCAATCATTGTGTCATCTGCACAATTTTATCCCATCCATCTACATATTCATCCATGTGCAAACGATGTGTGAAAAAGAACAGAGAACAGTTCACAGATCCCCGAGCAACAAAATTGATCTTGGAGCGCTGGAGAAGGGAGATGGAAGGAGGAAGGGTGGGAAGAGAGAGGGAGGGAGAGCGAGCTGTCGGGAGGAGCGGGGTTGTGATGAACGGAAGGCAGGGGGCGTGGAGTCACGGAATAATATTGCACGAAAACAGGCCAATCGGCCCAACTGATCCATATCGACTACAGCATCCTGTCTGCTAGTCCCAGTTGTCCGCGTTCGCCCCATAACCCTACAAGCCCATCCCGCATCCAAAGCGCTCTGAAGTGTTGCAACTGTATCCTTCTAAACAACGTCCTCTGGCAGCTCATCCAGGTAACACACTGCTCTCTGTGTAAAGAGGTTATTTGTCAGTTCTCATTTCAATCTCACTCCGCTTATCTTGTGTCTGTGCCCTCTAGTTTTGGTTTCTCCTACCCTGGGTGAAAAGACTATGACTGCCCACCTTATCCACACCCCTGATGATTTCATTAACTTCGATGAGGTCACCCCTCAGTCCCCTGCGGTCCAGGGAATAAAGAGCCAGGTGGCCAACCTCTCCTTGTGACTCAGGCGCTCTGGTCCAGGCAGCGTCCTCGTAAATCTCTCCGGCACCATCTCCAGCTTGACTGTGCTTTTCCTATAACAGGGTGACAACAATTTTTTTGATTTTTAAAATGTTTTATTTCATAGAGTTTTGAGGTTTTTACTTTATTAAAAAGGCTTAGTACGGATACATCATTTTATTACTTGGAAATCGGATTTTTTTCAATTCGCTGTTTTAACTGGGGTGGAATTATGTAACCTTGAAACAAAAAAGCAGGACTTCTTTTGGGAGGGACGTTTTCTGTATCTTTCGCTGCTGGCTGTCTATTCGTCGGCTTTCTGTCTTTGGGTGATTGGATGGAAGATGGATTCCTTCTTTGGAAGCTGTTTTGGGTTCACAGCCGAGTCTGTTGCTTGGTTACCTTATCTGAAAGCTCGTTGTCTGGTTTTAATTTACATTCCATTATGGTCTGTTTGTTAACCTCTTTTTTAACTGCACCTGAATAATATTAAAATGTATCAAACTATTGATCTACTTTGTTTTAACGTGAAAAGGTTAAAACACAGAGTGAAATGAAATAAGATTTTGCCGAAATTAATAAACTTTATAAAAAATAAAATTAATTAATTTATTTTTACAATAAACTCTAAAACGTAATTCTGATAACTCACACTTTTTAGTCGATGGAGAGTATTGCAATTTCATTCCTCTTTCCGAGCAAAATCTAAAGGGAGGTTGAGTTTCAATTTTATGGACAATACAGTATCATCTGTTCAACACAAGGTAATATCTGATACTGAAGGACGTTTTGTTATAGTGTCAGGAAAATTAGATAATGAATTAGTGGTTCTTGCCAATATTTATGCCCCGAATATGGAGGACCCAGGATTTCTTTTAACGATTTTTTCACTCATGCCAGATTTGAATCTCTATTCTTTAATCATAGGAGGAGAATTTAATTGTTGACTATTTTCAAGATTAGATAGGCTATCTTCTAAACCAGCTGCTCTCAATAAATCAGCTTTATTTAGTCAAAAATTTTAATGACATCTGGCTTTACTGGTGCTTGGCGTATTTTTTACATCCAGAACATGGGGAGTATTTTTTTTTCTCATGTTCACCATACATATTCCAGGATTGATTATTTTTATTATTAGCCAAATGATCCCATCAGTTCGATCTTCTGAATACAAAGGGATTGCTCGTTAAGATCATTCTCATGTGTTTCACTCTTTCAACTTCCTCAAACAAACAGATTTTTGCGTTTTAATCCAACTTTGTTATGCATTAAATACATTTTTTGGAGAAACAAAATATTTTTTTTAAGAGAATAAGCTGGAAGAGACTTCCAGTCTTATTATATGGGATGCTCTTAAGGCCTTTATTAGAGGACAAATTACCTCCTGGACGGCAAGTGTTAAAAAAAAGTTAACCGATAGAGAATTTATTTAGCTCATCAGTTGAAACTATTAAACCAACAATATGCCTGGAAACCAGATCCAGCTTTATACAAAAGACGTGATTTTATGTTCATGGAGAGAAGAACGGTGATTGATATTCCATGGGGATTCCATGATGGATGGAGATACGGGTGTACTGAATGATAATTGGAGCGGAGAGTTTCGGGGGTAGCTGGTCCAGATGTATCTTGGTGTCTCTTACTCCCTGGAAGTTACTACAAAAGCGGATAGGGTGGTAAAGAAGGCGCACGGCATGCTTGAATTTAACAGTTGTGGAATTGATTTCGGCAGTCAGGGAATTATGTTACAAATTTGTAAAACAACTCTGGTTGGTAAGTATTTGGACTATTGCATTCAATTTTGTCATCAGGTTAAAGAAAGAATAGGTCGGCTTTGGACAGGGTTCAGTTCAGTTTTACCAGGAGGGTGCCTGGAGTAGAGGGCATGCGTTGTCCAGGAGAGGTTTGACAAAGTGCGTTTCCTCTCTCTGGAGCAGTGAAAAGTACGGGGAGTTCCCACAGAAGTTTATAAAATTATGAGCGGTATTGATAAAGTGGACAGCTGGTATCTATTCTTTTCAGAAACGAAATATCTGATGCTGTTTGGCATACGTTTAATTTGGGGCGGAGAGAACAAAATGAGACATGTGGAGCAAGAGTTTTCAACAGAATGGTGGGTGCCTGGAATTCGGTGCAGTGGTCGGGGTGCACGCTGTTAGGATCGAGGCGTTTTAGAGACTCTCGAAACGACTCATGTCTGTGCAGAGAATGCAGGAATATGGACCATGTGCGGCAGGAGAGATTGACTGTTATTAAATTAATTGGTTCCGCACAACATCGTTGGATGAAGAGCCTGTTCCTTTGCTCATCTCTTCTGTGGTTACTGAAGCAGCAAATTAAATCTACTAGTTTATGGCCGGATTTAATCTACATTAGAAAAGAGGAAACATCGCAGGCGAAAGGTAGAGGAAAAGAGGAACCAAACTGCAAGTGAGGTCTTACCAACGTCTGGTGCAGCTGTAACATGACATCCCATCTCTGCTGTTGATACGCTGATTGTTGAAGGCACACGTGCCAAACTCCTCCTTCATCGCCGAGACCAAAATGGTGAGGTGATATTTTAAACAGAGGCCCATCCGGAATTTTAACCCAGGACCTTTCGCACGATCGGAAATTCAAACCCATAGCGAGAATCATACCACTAGACCAACGAGCCGCTTCATATACATCTCGTTACTGGAAGCTTTGCACAGTGTTCAAGGCAAGGACATCCGACACCATGCCGCCGCTGCTCTGCATTTAACCATTCTGATCATCAGCAATTTACAATCGTAATGTGATGTTTCAACGTTACACATTATGGAAGCAAGTGCCTGTCCCAATGCAGCAGAAAGATTTATTCGTTCGTGCTCTGTGAATATATCATGAAACACTGTGACTCCACACGGAGATCGCTGCTGATGGAACTGTCGTCAGCGGATCGCAATTGGTGATAACATTTGTTCCTCGCGTGGCTTTCCCCTTTATAATAGGTTGGGGCATAAGTTTCATAACTGAGTTGCAGAGAGATGGTAAAACTTACATTGCTTGTTCGTTGTTGAACGTCAAATGTTCTCACCATTTAAATACTAACCGTTGCTTTTCTCTGCAGGAGAGATGCTTATGCGCTCAAAGACAGAATGACCTGAAACATTAAAACAGTTGGTGGAATGTTTATTGACCAACATGCAATATTACAAATGCTGTTTAGATTGTTTCATTCCATTTTGAGTCAGTGTTGAAGATTGTGGGTCGTCCGAAGGTCGACCTTTACTGACGGTCACCAGAGGGTGGCGCTGGACCTGTCTACAGAACCGCTGGAGCCAGTGACGAAATTCCAGCAATGCTGTTCAGGAGGGTGTTGCGGGGATGTGGATTTTGGATTTGACATCAGACAATCTCACCTTCAGACTCCCCTGCAATCTGATTCGTCGGTCATTGTTGGGAGGCATCAGAAATGCTGGATATGGGCGCAGGAATAAGCGTTGTGTATTCGTGTGGCTTTTGTCAGATATTGAACTGTGAGTCTGCAGCAATCGGTGTCACAACAGTGTCGACCTGACGAAGGTAAAAGACAGAATAAGATCAGTTTTTATTGACAGAGGGCGATGGTTTCACATATTGAGGGAATCAAGGGATATGTGGTTGGCGCAGGAAACCGGTGCCTTTTGAGAGCTCACGCTGACATTTTCTCTGTTTCTGAACTGTCCATTTCTGACTGTTATCATATTGGCTCTCTTTTTGAATTTTATTCCTCCATCTGGGCACTTCCCATTCTCTCCTGGTACCTCACCTTAACTTTAATGTGCCTCTAACTGCGCGATTTAGACTCTTTCTTGGTTTGTTGTGGTTCACCGAAACTTAAAATGGCCAGGAGGTACAGACGATTCCTCAAGAAGTTAAACTTTTATTTGCAAAGAAAAGCTGTGACAATCATACAGCTGGCCAGCAGTTACCCTCTGTTTACCGCTCTCTCTGACTGCCCAGGAGCTCAGATCAGTGGCTTTTTTATACCTTTTTAATGGCGCAATTGCAGCTTTACAATTCATCATGTTCTCTCTTATCTTCACAATTCCATCCTTCAACCATTTGCTCATCCTGCCATAGGTGCGTTCCTGGCTTAATTATTGGCCCCAATTATTTATGAGCACGAGGGCCCTAAACAACAATTTGATCAATCTATCGACAATACTACGCTTAGTAGTTACAAGGCTATCAGTAATAACACATCAAAATGTGACACTATTGCTTACTTGTCCTAAGACATCCTGGACCCCAAATTACTCTTTTATCAAAACTTTCAGCAGAGGAACTATTATAAGACAGACATAAAATCATTTGTCGCTGTGGCCTTAACAGCCATTAGCTGCACAATAAATCAACAGTGTCTTCCTGGGAATGTGCTGACTATCTGCTACATGTTCGCGCACTGAGAGTTTCCCGCACTCGGGCTAGAGACAAAAGAGGCCCAGGGGCAATATTAACAAGACCAGCAGCCATCTTCAGGACACCGGCAACTATCTTAAAAACAGAGAATGTACTATGAATAAAAAAAGTGTCCGGTCTATTTTCTATATTCTGCTGTCCCTCTTTTAGTTATTCTATATTTCCCTCTTTGAGACCGAATGGTCTCACTTAGAGAGGGAATTCAAGGCGCACGACACCAAAAGACTAAAGCCAATCATCCTAAAAACAGCGATGATGTCCTTTTCGTGCACAAGTCCCATGAATTCAACCTTCATGTCCTGAACGAGAGGGCCAAAAACATATCCCTCTGTGACGGAGACGGGATAAAAGACCCTGAGGCCCTCACAACCTATTCCCAATATACGCATCGTCGTCGTCCTCCTTCGGCATATCCCCTGAGCCAGATCATGGAAGTATGTT
The DNA here is from genome assembly GCA_034780895.1 of Rhynchobatus australiae. Classification (NCBI taxonomy): domain Eukaryota; kingdom Metazoa; phylum Chordata; class Chondrichthyes; order Rhinopristiformes; family Rhynchobatidae; genus Rhynchobatus; species Rhynchobatus australiae. Next base: position 381,965 of record JAUZTB010000088.1, on the reverse strand, counting down.
GTTGCAACTTCCTTCTCAGGATTGTTGATCGCAGCCCTTGCCAGAAGCATCGGAAACTGTTTCACTGCAGTCCGCACTGGAAAGGACTTGAAAAGTGGAAGGGAACAGCACAGAATAAATGCAGACATAAACAATGTTATACCCACAGCCGTTGCAATTTTGTCTAACCAGGCTCCCCAACCTCCCAGTTTACTTACCAGACAATCAAAAAACTGATGTCCGACCCCTGGGTCCTGTTTAACCTCTGTCCTCAAATTTTCAATTGATCCCTGGCATCAGCAGTGTACTTGAGTGCAAAGTACCAGATATCGACTGTTATGTGAAGAACACACTTCCTGAAATTGCCCCGATGAGGCTGGGTTCTCATATTAGGGTTGTATTTGCTTGGCCTTGCTTCCTACACTTTAGAGGTTTGGGTCAAAAGAGTAAAACCAAATCAAGTCTCTGCACCATCTTAGAGACCCCAGCTCAATCACCATCTTCTACACTCAAGCCTGTACATGCCCAGACTGTGCAAACTGTCTTCCTAATTAAACCCTTTAAGCCCTACTGTCATTCTAGTGAATCTGAATGAAGTTAGAGCTTCTATTAGTAACTGAATGACTTGTCAGGTCAAATGGCCAATTCATGTGATCCTAAACAAAAAGAAACCTCAGCAATGCCATGTTGTTTCTGTAATTAGCTGAGCGGTCTGTAATTTTCCACATCTTAACTATTTCTGCTGCTGACTCCTTGGAGAGTGACAGTCTGAAACAAAAGCAGAAAAGGTTGGAAGTGTTCAATCCCTGCTCAGAGGAGGGTTCGTTTTCCAGTTGAAGACCTTTAACGAAAGCTCCTCACCTAAAAACATCCACAGATCTCATCTCTCCACAGATGGTGCCTGACCTACTGAGTGTTTCCAGCATTTTCTGTATTGCCTCTAAAGGCAAGACAGGTGGATAAATAACTAACTTGGTTCCCTCCTCTATTCTGAGCCATTGGTTAAATTTTCCCTCAATCATTTACCAGGGCAGTTAGAATGTAATGCTAGATTCAGAATAAGCTATTCACTCACATATTAACATCAACTTAAGTCGTATAACACCTCCAATATTGTTAAACCTCCCTCGGCTTGAGGTCAGACATAGAGAGAAGATCGTACTCTAACTCCAATCTCAGAAGAGTCCCTTAATTTTCCTGGACTTCACATTTCCACATCCATATTAGCCGCACTTACGATGCCAGCTTGAATAGATGCAAGATCCTTCAAGCTAGGGCAAGCTTCACTGACTCATCGATCCGCTCCAACATTCAACGAGATCACATCTTCCTCTAGTCCACCTGATACCCTTATCCCTCGATTAACTTGGTGTCCAAAAATTTGTTTTGAATGTACTCAAAGACAGCCTTCCCCAACCCTTTGAGAGAAATTAATGGGGGACGCTCTGCCAGTGTCATCTCACGGGTCAAGATGTCCTCCTCCTATATGGTTTGGGACTGAGAATTCAAAAACCTACAACCCTCTACAGTAAGAAATATCTCATCTCAATTACTAGTGGCTGACCCAGAAAAACACTCTTGCTCTGGTCTTTGCTGTCACAGCGAGAGCTTTTCAAATGGAAACCTTGTCAATCCAACTCAGGATCCTGTGTTTAAATGGGAGTCACCCAAACTCCAGTGAGTCTGGGCCAACTGTACTTGATATCTCCTCACAGGATGAGCCTCTTGTCACAGGAAGCAACCTGGTGAACTGCGCTGCAGAGGCTTCAAGGCAAGTTTATCCTTCCTTAGGTCTGCAATACAATGAAAATCCTGTACAATTGCATCTTGTACAAGAATCCTCTGCAGAAAGAGCACCACACCACTGGCCTCGTTAGCACCAGCTGTAGCTGAATTTTAACTTTGCGCTTCACCTCTATTGACCCTAATGCAGGCAAATGGGATTCGTGTAGTTGGGCAAAAAGGTCAACATGGACAAGATGGGCCAAAGGATCTGTATCTGTGCTGTATGTCTCCATGACACCCAGATTTCTCTGTACAATATTTAATAGTTTTTCACTATCTAATAAAAAAGTGGCAGTGAGCAAGAAACTCTATTGCACATTTGAGCTTTGTGCAAATGAATTTGACTGACAAATCAATTGTACCTACCTAAAGAACAGAGGTGCAACAAATAATCTGCTGGAAGAACTTGGTAGGTCAAACAGCATCCGTGGGAAGGAAGGAATTGTCGACGTTTCGGGACGATGCAAGGTTGAGACCTGAAACGTCAACAATTCCTTTCCTCCCACAGATGCTGCTCGGGCCACTGAGTTCTTCCAGCAGATTGTTGGCTGCTCCAGATTCCAGTATCTGCCGTCTCTTGTGTCTCCCAAACACAGAGGTGAGTCACTTTCAGTCAGAGCATTGAAGTGTATTTCCATCTTTCAGACAGAGAGGCCTGGACACACAGTGCATCGAGCAGCATTCAACCAATGCTTGGACGTCGTTTATTAATTTTCAGAGGCACGGCTTGTAGACAGCAAGAGTCACGTGTAAAAGCGGTTTCCCAACTCACACAAAGGCTGCTTTTGCAGATGTTAGAGAGGAATTGGCTAAACTTGTCCATTGCCATGCAGATTCAATGCCTGGACCCTTCAGAAGGCAAGTCTCTCCCCCTCCCAAATTCACAACCCCAATTTACCCTCTTCCTGCACCCCATTGGCCCCCTGGAGCTCTGGGCCCCACAACAGAGGTGAAGCAGATAGAGGAAAGACTTATGTACACAGTGTGCAAAACCAATACCACTGCACACGATGTGATCAGCCTTGAACCGGAGCCCTCCCATGCCTTGGGCCTTTGCCACGTGCGCATTGTTGGTTCAGTGTACCTTTTTGAGGTAATTTTGTCTTCCTATGAAAATGACAAGCCTAAAGTTGCCTCCAAATTACAAAGCACCTGCCACCTTCATCCTCATTCACTTAACCTTTGTAGACGCTCCGAGTTCTCCTCACACTTCACTTCCCAAAATACCATCCTCCTGACTAAATCTTGGAATTTCCCACTTTGGGACAGTGAGGGCAGCTGCAACAGTTCAAGAAGACCCACTGCCCCTTCTTGAGGCAGCCGGGGAGGGGCAATAAATGGTGGCTGTGCCTGTGATACCTACAGGTTGGGAATTAGCATCTATGAAGCAGAGAATCAATTTTAAAATTAGCTTGGTGCAACGCTGCCTCTTTACAGATTTAAGGCGGAATATTGCCATAAAACCCATCAAGATGGACCAGTAATAACTCAATCCACATGAAATACACAAATCTCTAATAGGAACTCCAAGGTTTTCTGTCAGGCACTTTCCCCATTAGTTACACTCCTGACGTCATTTTACAATTCAGTCACTGAGCAATGCCACTGGAGAGCTCCAATAAATATGCAAAAATGCAGCTGTTTGAAACTTCAGATCAGTGGTTGCAAGGACATGGTCCCCCTTAAAGTGAGAGTCCATAAATGACATTAAAATAGTGATACATGGAACAGTACAGCACAGAACAGGTCCTATGGCCCACAATGTTGTACCGACATAGCTAATCCCTCCTACCTACAGAATGCCCACATCCCTCCATTTTCCTCTCATTCATGTGCTCATCCAAGCCACCAATGAATTTGCTTCCACCACCTTATCAGACAACACATTCCAGGGATCCACCACTCCGAGTAAAAAACTTACCCCTTGCGTCTCTTCTGAACCTACCCCCCCTCACCTTAAATGCATGCCCTCTGGTATTGGATCGCTCAATAATGGGAAAAAAAGATGCTGCTTGTCC
>JAUZTB010000088.1:346219-378083 GCA_034780895.1 Rhynchobatus australiae | reverse complement strand
GGTTTAACATTTTTACTTCTAACATTCTAACATTTTTACTTTTATTTTATTTATTATCATAAGTAGTTATTAATAAGTAGTTTTTTAAACATTTATACATGTCTTGGTGTGTTTCTTTTGTTGATGGTACGTAACACACATGCCGAGCTGCAGCGTTGTTTGCCTATCCTCCAGACAGATCGTTCCATTCATAAGTTCATTGAGGTTGTACAAAGGGAAAAGCAACAACGCATTGCAGTGTTACAGTTGGGAGAGAGTGAGTTCAAGTAGTGAAATAGGTCAAATAAATCTATGAACCTTCCCGTCAACAGCGTCACTAATTTTGTTCATTTGCAAACCTTTGAGATATGCATCACATTTTTGGAGCAAATGCGGTTAGTGTAGAGGTTCTGTCAGTATAAATATTTATACAGATTCGAGGTCTTGTGTATGCTGGTATAATTAGTTTCCTTCAGACCGCTGAGGATCTTGATGGGAGCTGTTTCATTATTTCAGAGATTGCGTGCATCTCGTTTGGGTTCTGCGTCGGACTGGATGTTCCATTCGCCTGAAAAGATAGTGAAAAAATATATTTTTTGTTAGTTTGTATTAGAGTGATCTCAAACCGAGGATAATTCCAGAGGGAAATTGAACAGCTTCGTGAGGACAGTGTGGTATTGGAGATGGATAAAAGGGTAAGCGGAGCAGAGTACTGGACACCGTCAACAAGAATCAAACATAAAACCGCGATGTGAGTCTCATAGTCTTTCACAGCAACCTGTACTGACTTCTCGTATCGTCATTGGTTCGTCTTTGAGATTTTGCAATTTCGGTACAAACTGTGAATACCTCATCACAATTGGGATTTATCCAAAATGACATAATGTTCTGTTTCCCCAGGTGCTGAAAGAGACGTCGTCCTTGAACGATTTTGAATTGTCAGTTTGTTGGAGCGGAACATATCAGAGTATAAATTAATGGCCGTGGAGATGCATTGGCTCAGTGTTTCCTTCAGAGAGATCACGGTCAACTAGAAAACAGACTGATTCTCACACAACATGCTTGCCACATTTTACAGTATCACGAAAATATTTTACTTGAACATTGCCGTTATTGGTGTTCCTGGTAAGAGCAGAGGCAAAGTCACGTTTGCAATTTTGTTTTGCGCGGTGTTGGATTCGTTTCGGAACCGAGATCGTCGTGATTCAGGTGTATCCGTGAATGTCGTGCAGACATCAGGAGTAATTTACCTGTCCGTTTTCAATTTCCTTTGCGCTTTAGTCTGTATCACCGGCTGAATTTAAACCGACTGTTGAAACTGATGCAGAGTGGAAGAAGGGGGAGATGGAATGATGTTTTGGATTGACAGCATGTATTATTGATTTATAAATGCAATGCCGCAGTCAAATAAAGTTTCGATTATCCGGCGCTTCGGAGTCTCCAGGCCATTTGGTGTTGTCCTTCATCAATACCACAACATTATTTTAATTCCAAATTTAAAGACGTAGCAGAGCATTGTAAGAAATTAGCCAGCAGGTTTGAAGTGAGCGAAGGAACGGACACCCACTGAGATTCAGGGAAGCCCGGAAAACCACGTTTCAGACAGATGTTGAAATATCAGCAAATCCGAACATTCAAACGAGGGACGGGCTGTGTGAGTTTTAGTACAGCAGGGTTTGATGCCACTCCCTTTTACTCGTGAAGTAACGATGGAGTTGTAAGCCAACGTTGCTGGCCCTAGAGTTCGTTTGTCTTCAAACGAAGTAAAGGGCGGGTGATGTCCGCTCTAGAAAAACAAGCAACAAAGCATTCAGCATAATGCTGCAGTCGTTCAGAATAACCAAGTGGCAAGTGTTTGAATTATCGGCACCGACTTTCGGCAGGAATTCGAACACTTTAATCACTTCAGTGGAATATACCTGAAACACTCAGCGGATAAGGCAGCAACTGTGCAATGCAAAAAGGGGAACTATGCAGGACCCTTCAACGCAGGAGAATACGTGTTCAAGGATCACAGCTCAAGGACAGAAGCCGCCAGCTGACGGTTCATCCTCTGCGTTACACTTCCCTTACCCATTCGTTTGCAGATGTTGACTCAAGACATCTGTCCCGGTGGGATTGTGCTGACTGTGAACCGATATCTGAGCTGCAAAACCCCATTGTTTTTGACTAAAAATACACTGCTTGTAAGGAGTAGAGCACACTCATGGCTCAAAACGTAAGCAGGTAGTTTTGAATTAAGATTCAGTGGTGTTCATACCGCTGGGTATCGTGTCCCTTCCTTTGATTTCTGGGTCTTGTGTATGATGGAATAGATAGGCAGTGTTCCAGTTCAGTACCGCTACTCCTGCAGGGTTCAGGCTTTGGTGATGTCGAACAGATTGTCTCGACTGTCCGAGAGCATTCTGTCAATCGCACGACAAAATGTTGACATAGTTTGTTCTAAGAAGATGATACACAGTGGAATAAATTCATTTATCTTTTCTTGTTGACCCCCAAATCCAAAGAGAGAGCGGAGAACAGTACTAGTTCAGTATCAAGGAAGTTGAAAGCGGAGCAAGGACAAGCCAGTGAACTACAGGCTGGTCAGTCTGACATCAGTGGTGGGGAAGTTACTGAAAGGAATTCTGAGGGACAGGGTCTACCAACATTTGGAATGAAGGAGTCAGCATGGCTTTGTGAGTAGAATATCGTGCCTGTCGAAATATGTAGAGATAATTGAAAAGGTAATCAAAAGGCACGATTTGTAAATAGATGTTGTCTATTTCGACTTTGCAAGGCCTTCCAAAAGGTTCCGAATAGTTGGCTGAAATGGAAGGATTGGTGCCAGGGAATCCAGGGAGAACTGTTTCGGTGGATTCAAGATTGGCTCGGAGTAAGGAAACAGAGGGTGGTGGTTGAACGCTGATTCTTGGAATGGTGGAGGGTGTTTCGTGGTGTGCCGCCGTGGTCGCTGTTGGGATCATTGTTATTTGATATTGATGTAAATTATTTGGATCCGAGTGTACCAGGATAGCAGCTAAGACGCAATTGCATCGGGACATGGAAGGACAGGGCTGAGAGGGATGAGGGCTGAATGCATGAGTTGGAACTGGGTGAGTATATACTGTCTCCGGCATGGGCACTTTCTTCCGAAGGGCTGTATCCGTGCAGTGTTGTTCTGTGACTCCGTGGGTCTATGACTCGCGGTCAATGGAAGTTGAGGAGTTTTAATGAAGCGCAGGAACCGGGACTCCGGTGGGTGGGGGAAACGCGGAACCCGGGAATCGAGGAGTAGACGGAGACACGTTTCCAGAGAACAATTAAATTGAGTGGAAGCGGTGGCACGTTTGCTCCGGAGCATGGTGTCTATACTTGAACCTGGCTGGAAGCGAAGGCGATAATCACTACCGTTGAGCAAGCTGCGCAGTATTCGGGATCCACGAATAATCGGATGGTGGATGATGGGAATTTTGCAATGATTTCGCTGAAGTCCTGGCTCCGATCCGTTGAAAGTACCTCTGCACAAACCCTGCTACTCACTCGCTACGATCACTTTCTTCTCCAATACGCGTGTTTCCGACGTCTGTGATTTGCGTTTTACATATTTTGTACCTCAAGGGCTGTGCTGTTCGCAAACCAAAGTCCTATGGTTGTCATTTCCCCCACAACTCTCTGCCCCGACACCACAGAGCGGTTAGTCAGTAATTCCTCTCCTTCTTTACTCTGTTCTCCCAGTGAATTCCATGGCGATTGTGATCCTGTCCCGGGGAAAGTGCGGCCTCTCCACCTGCACCACCCGCTACCTGGTGGCCATGGCAATGGCGGATCTATTGACCATCGTCACTGACGTCATACTGTGGCGGATCAGTTATTATTATTTCCCTGGGACTTTCCTGGACATCACCCCCGTGTGCAGTGTTATCTCTGTCCTGGGATTGGCAGCCATCGACTGTTCTGTCTGGTTCACCGTGACTTTCACCTTTGATCGGTTTGTCGCCATCTGTTGCCAGAAGCTGAAAACAAAATATTGCACCGGGAAAACTGCGGTTGTGGTTCTGATATCAACCAGCGTTCTGTTCTGTTTCAGCAATGTCCCTTCTTTCTTTATATATCAACCCAGGATGGTGATCGACAATGTACCCTGGGACTGCATTTCGAAGACGAGCCTCTACACGGATCCCGGATGGGTGGGATATGATTGGCTGGATACCGTTCGAACGCCTTTGCTCCCATTTGTGTTCATCCTGTTGCTCAACGCTCTGACAGTCAGACACATTTTAGTGGCCAGCCGTGTCCGTAAGGGGCTGAGGGGTCAGAACAAGGGGGAGAACCGCAGTGACCCAGAGATGGAGAGCAGGAGGAGGTCTGTGATCTTACTCTTCACCATCTCCGGCAGCTTCATCCTCCTGTCGTCGGTTACAGTTGTCGAATTCCTTTACTACACATTTGCCGGAGTGGATACCAAGAACTATAACTTTTACGAGTACATATGGGAACAGTGTGGTTTGATGTTGATCACTGTAAATTGCTGCACGAACACATTTATTTATGGGGTGACTCAGTCCAAGTTCAGAGAGCAGTTCCTCAACGCAGCGAAATATCCGCTCACCTTAATTATTCGATTGATTAAAAAAATACAAAATGTCTGAATTGCACCCATGGACGTGTGCTCTTAGAGAGACACAGGACGGCAAAAGACCGCTAGGCATACTTGGTCCACGCCGACCACTAACCACACTTTTTTTTACAATATACTTACCCTTTTATTTTATTTCCTCCACATTCCCGTCTGAGCTCAATTCTCCACCACTCCGCTTTCTACAAGATACTTACATACGATTGTTAATGTACATGTTTCAATTAACCGAGCAAACCGTTTACTTGTGGATGGAGAGGTACGGATCTCGCAGCGGAAACACCCGCTGTCACAGGGGGAAGGTGCGGACTTCACACAGATCACACCGGAGGTTGGGATTGGCCGGTGAGAGTTTTGTCTGATTACATATAACACTGTCACGTCGTTAAACTTCCTCTGTCCAGCCAGCATCCCCATGTACAGAGATTCCAACTTTTCTGTCGACTGACCATGTGTCCAGTGGGTTGGAGTCAACTTTGTGACGTGTTCACCTGGACAGGGAGTGTCTCCCCAAGGCGCAGACATGATCTGCAGAAATTCTGTCGCTCCATGACAATATTGCCAATTCTCAAATGAGATTCTGTTCGCCGACGAATGCACACGTCAGAGGCAGTGTAGTAACTTAATGGAATTTTAGGGGACAGGATACATTTACATTCGGCGAGGCAGGAACTAATTGAAGATAGCTGGAATGGCTTTGTGAGGAAGGAGTGCTCTCTCACTAATTTCATCGAGTGTTTAGAGGAGGGAACAAAGCAGTTTCGTGAATGAAGCGCGGGAGATGTTGTCTCTTGGCAATTGAGGGATGGTTTTTCAACGACACGAAGGTTGATCCAGCGGGTCAAATGACAAAAATAACAAAGCTGGATCTCTGAATCAGCTCTGAAACTCTTGCAAAGACGGATGTATTGCAGATTCTCTTAATCGTTGACATACCGCGCGGAACGCTGTCGGCTGTTCGGTACATCTGTTACCGCCTGCCACTCAGAAAAGACGGCTTCATTCTTCCTCCTTGTTTCCGTCCGCCGACCAGTCCACTACCCACATCAGTGACTGACGCCAATCCTAACGTATATTCTACGATTTTGTACACCTATGTTTGATGTGGGATATATTGAAAGCATTTTGAAAGTCCATCGTCACCACAACTGTTGGATCCACCTCAGCTGTTGTGCTCTGCAGAACTAAACATATCCTTTTCAGCCATGGAGTCATGGGCAGCAACCAAACTGTCCCTTCCGCCCAACCAGTCCATGCCGATCTCGACGCCGATCTGACATTGTCCCACTTGTCCGCGTTTGCCCATTGGGCCGAGAAAACTTTCCCATCCATGTACATGTCCATGTTTCTTTTCATGTTATTACACATGCTTGAACCCCTTCATTCTAGGCGTCTTCATGCTCAGCTCGTCCCATTTTTTTAAAGTATTTGGCCCAATATCTTTCGAAACCTTTCCTGTTCATGTACCTGTCCCAATGTCTTTGAAACGTTACTGTTATACCACCCCCCAACACTTCCTCTGCAAGCTCGTTCTGGACACCAACCAAGTTTGAAAAACTTGCCCGACAGATTCACTTTCTCGTTTTGAACACACGTCTTCTAATTTTAGGCTCACAATGAAGGGGGAAAGGAGATACTTCATCTGATCTGTAATCTTCATGATTTCCCAAATGTATTTCAGGTAACCCGTCAGACTCCTTCGCCCCGGAGAAAACGGTACAAGCCTATCCAATCTCTCACGATAACTCAAGCCCTCCAGTCCCGGCATGGGCGAATTGGACAGAGGTCACCCCAAAAGATCTGAGGATAACATAACATCTGCTGTTCCAGGAAGTGACTTGAACAATACAAATCTGATCATTCCAAGACTACACCAACAATGACTTAAAAAAAACAGTCTCACCACAAATTAAACATTTAAAGTCATCTAATCTGAAACATCCCCACAACAATGTGACGTCGGCATGACCTTTCTCCAACAATTCATGAATTCAGAATCACAGAATATCGCGAAATATGCAACATCTTGAAATTGCGCACCGTCAGCTTTTCCAGCGAGGGGATCGTGTGTTATCTCTCTCCAGCAGGGACAGGTAAAGACGAGATTTATTTCCGCAGCAGAAATGGTCAACGGACTTGATAGTGGAGATTGGTCTTGCATTATATTTAAAGAGCCACAGGACAAGAAGCGAGAATTGACAAAGCAAAACTTAAAAAGACAACAGATTTATTCTGTGTTGGGAATAAATTATAGAATAAAATCTGTGCATGATCTTAATCCTGGGAAACAGCACAATTTTTCTGCTCGCTAATCGTTTCAGTTGATGAAAATGATTCTTTTTTTTGGATTGGGTTTGATGTTTTTCATCTAGCTTGAAGAATGCTGTTATTCATGAAACATTTCGGGCGCTCTCACTCATGTCCAATCATCACCCGATTTCCAATGACTACAAAGGTTGGGGACGACAGAAACATTGTTGATGTTGTGGATAGTAAGAAGGTTATCCGGCAATATGACACAATCCGTGAGAAACTTAAGCGGAGCGTTTGTAGGTGGAATTTCATCCCACAAACAAATGCATTAGAAGCTGGGACATAAAAAGCATCTTGACGAAACGAGAGACCGATTGCTCCAAGTCCATAGTTCCCTGAAAGGGAAAAAAATAGGTCGATATTATGGTGATGAAGGCATATGGCAAGGTCACCTTCAGAGGTCGCGACATGGATTATCGGCGTGGGGACGTTGTGGTAATAGGAGAAGAAGGCGAGATTCCACTGCAGAGAGTGAAGAGCAGACTCACTGAGGTGTTGCCTGAATTGGAGGACTTTAGGTACTGCGAGAGATTGGATACACTGGGCAATTGGATAACAGTAAGGTCTAAAACGTCTCAATACTGGAACGCGGAGGTCCTGTGCTGCCCTTCTCTCAACCAAGTTTATCTTAATGGCTGTAACATCGCAGTTCCCTGCATTAATCTCGTCTCCTGAGCTCAGCAATGGTACCTGTTACACTTATTGCATGAGAATCAATACACCTTCTCCCATAATTCCTGCTGTCCTCGGTGTCCAGCCCCTGCTTGTTTTCATTATTGGACAAACGTGATGGAATTTCGACTTCTCAATAATTCCACCTGCTGCCGTGTTGCTCAGGTTCCGCTGCTTCTCTGCACATTTTCTCTCCGTGACTGGGCCCGTTTGCTGCAGCTGCTGGTCTGACTTTGGACGAACGTGTACTGAGCAGCGAACAGACAGAAGCGCATGAAGTTATGAGGGGTCTTGGAAGGGGTAGATTCATTACCCCTTTACCCATGGTGTAGATGTCAAATACAAGCGTGTCTATCTGCAGGGTTTGAGGAGGAAAACGTTCGTGAGATTAACGATGCAATTATTTCACGCAGAGTGTTGCTGGGGCCAGACTCGCTCTCGGGGACGTAAGGGAAGCAGGCACCACGTCAATGTTCGAGAAGAGTTTAGGGAAGCGTAGTTTCACAGGCGGAAACAGGTACTTCGGCCCGACGTTCATGTCGACCAAGGTGCCTGCCTGCCCCATCTGCCTGCGCTGGACTTGGATCCTTCTGAAGCTTTCATTTTCACGTACATGTCCGAGTCCTTTGAACGTTGTAATTGTACGCGCTTCAACCACTTCTTCTTACAGCTCGTTCGTTCCATCCACCACGTTGGCTGAGAATCCCTCCTCGAAGATATCCTTTAAATCTTGCCCCTCTCCCTAATAACCTGTGCCCTCCAGTTGTTCTCTACCCTATCTTTGGGTAAATACTGTGACCATCAACCTTATCTTGGACCGATACGATTTCAAATTCCACCTTAAAATCTCACCTTGGCCTCCTTCGTTGCAGGCAGAAAACACCTGACCCAGTCTCTGCTTGTAACTCAAGCTCCACCCCCACGAATCGTTTCCAATATGCCCATTGTGGTAATGGCGATTTCAATATCACAGGACAGATGTAAGATAAAGTGGACTGAGAGCAAGTACTTGCAGGCAGCGCGGCATCCGACAGGGAAGAATAACCGAAGTGAAGTAATTAGAAAGTTTAGAGGCAACATGTTGCAATTGGCGTGACATGTTAAAAACCCGTGGGATGTCACGGGAGATGGGGGATTGGACAACCGTAAGAAAATTAAAGCAGGGACAAGCACAGAGAACTGAAAACTAGAAAAGAGACATTGTTGGGAGAGGTTCACTTTGGAATAATGTCAGAACAAATTAATGTCTATGAAATATGTGGAGGGAACAAGACATACCAAAGGCACAGAGCAATCTACCACAACATTAACGAGAAAAAGCAAATCACAGGTCGGACCGCGAAAGGATAAAGGATTGAATTGGTGTTTGGTGTCAGAGGAGGTCGGCGAAGTACGAAACGAGAACTTTACATTGGTAAGGCATTTGAGAAGATCCCTCATGGTAGCGTAATCAGGAAGATTAATATTGGTTTTGGTGTTGGTTTATTATTCTCGCGTACTGAAGTACAGTGAAAAGCTTTTCTTTCATACCGTTCGTACAGGTCAATTCATTACACAGCGCAGTTACATTGAGGCAGTACAGAGTGCATTGATGTCGTACAGGAAAAAAACAATAACAGTACAGAGTAAAGTGTCACAGCGACAGAGAAAGTGCTGTGTAATAAGGTGCAATGTCACAACAATGTAGATCATGAGGTTATAGTCCATCTCATTGTATCAGGAAACCGTTCAATAGTCGTATCACAATGGGGTAGAAGCTGTCCTGAAATCTGTGATATGTGCCCATAGGCTCCTATATCTTCTACTCGAAGGAAGAGGAGAGAAGACATCCTCGGTGAATTAGTAATTTAGATTCAGAACTGGATTTCCCTATGGAGGGCTCAAGTGGTGGTGGAAGGATGTTATTCTGGTTGGAGCTCTGTGACCAACACTTTTCTGCAGCGATAAGTGCTGGGAACTCTACTGTTTGTGATATAAGTGCAAGGGGAACGTTTGCATTGATGTACAGAGGGATCTTGGGGTCCAAGTCCAAACGTCCCTGAAAGATACAATGCAAGGAGATAGAAGCCAAAGAGAATGCTTGCCTTCTTCGTTCAGTGCATTAATTACAAGAGTCAGGAAGTCATGCTGCAGTTGCACAAAACCTTAGTTTGGCCTCACTTGGACTGCTGTGTGCAGTTATTGTCTCCCCATTACAGGAAAGATGTGGAGGCTTGCTTGGATGAGATGTTGTTGCCCAGGAGAGTTTGGACAAACATGGGTTGTTTTCTCTGGAAGGTCGGAGGTTGAGGGAGAACTGATGGCAATGTATAAAACTATGAGAGGTATATGCAGAGTGGCCAGTAGGAATATTATTCCTGCGGTCGAAATGTCAGATGAGAAAGGTCATGCATTACAGATGAGACAGGAGCAGTTCAAAAGAGATGTGTGCTGTAAGGTTTTATCCAGAGTGTCGTGGGTGCCTGAAATGCCCTGCCAGAGGGAGTGGTGGAAGCTGATACAATGTGGCCTTTAAGAAGCTTTCAGATTGGCAAAGAAATATGCAGAAATTCGAGGGGCAAGGATCCTGCTTTCGGCACAAACATCGTGAGCCCATGAGCTTGTTCCATTGACGTACTCTTGCATGTTTAACGTACCAAACAAAATGCAGCTCCCACTCCTTTATTACCTCGTCTTATTCTGTACCGGGAGCATTCAGCTCTCAGTCTTGCCTACCCCACAACCATGTTCTTGTAAGTGTTATAACATTGTAGTCCCATGTACCTATCCAGGCCGAAGTTCATCTGCGTTAACTGACAGGTTTCGTGTATTAAAATAAATGCAGGTCAGCATATCAGGCCTGCATCACTTCCTGTCCTGTCCCGTCTGCCTGCCTGCTTGAATGGCTCGCTTCACATTTTACATTTACCTCTACTTTCGCAGCAGGCACACCTGCAGAACCAACCTCTGCTCGGCTAGTTTAAACCTTCCCCAGTAGCACAAGCACATCTCACCAGCCGTTTAGGAGTAACAATGGAGGATGATATGGGTGTTGGGGAGATCAGGGAAGGGAATGCTGATTTTCTACGTCACGTCGATGTTCGGAAGAAGGAGATATTGGGTGTATTGTAAAAAAAAATCAGATCAAACAGGTCGCAGAACCTGATGGAATTTGTCGCAGGACAGTGTGGGAGGCAAGGGAGATGGTTATTGTGGTCATGATATAAGTAGTTCTTTACTCAGTCAGGTGAACAAGTTTTAATGGCAGTCTGGTTTGGTTGGGATTTTTTTCTGGAGCGTCAGATACTGAGCGTCGATATTATAGTGGTACATTGGAGGGGGGGGAGGATAAGATTGAGACCGCAGTCTTTATTCCAGGATATGGAAGTCCAAAACTGGAGGGAAGAGGTTACGGAGAGAGGGGAAAATTTAAAGTGGACCTGTGGGACAATATTTTCACACATCAGTTGGTGAATATGTGGAAAAAGCTTTCAGAAGAGACGGCTGCAGTTAAAACGTTTAAAAGGCCTGAAGACAAACACATAGATAGGAAAGGTTGTGAGGGCCATATGCCAAAGACAGGCAAATGGAACCGGATGAGGTAGACGTCTGGTAGCCGTCGACGAATTGGGCCGAGTAACCTGTTACCGCGCTGTGTACATACATGATCAACACTTTCATTTCCGTGGCTCAAGAGGTTATATTGGTCTGTGGCCATCATGATTTAACAGCACGCCATTTGGTGATGATTTTGTCACAATGTTGATCAAAGAGCAAGCTCGCGGAGAACCCAAATGCGGCACACTGATGCAAGACTGAAGTCAGGATACTTCCTCATGACAAAACAGACAGCAACTGGAAGGAACCTTGCCTCGGAGATCGGAAGAAGAAACTCAACACGAACTGGATCTTCAAACAGGAGTAGAGAACACAGGACTGCTCTAGAGGAGACCACTCTAGCAGCTAGAAGCCAAAGTATACCCAAAGGTAGACCAATACTCTGGAAACTAGTGCGAGAGGAACACAGGTACTTATGCTAGGCCCCTGATGGGGCTCAGGTGTGTAATCAGTCCAGCATGGAATCCTTGTGCTGGACAACAAGGCATTAATGAAGACAAATTGAGGGCCAGAACTCAGAACCATGACTGTAAACGCCCCTCCCGACCCCACCACACCCCCCCCCCAAACGGGAGCCTGGTGGCGACCCACCGGGCTTGTCTGGATGGTTCCAATGGAAGTCCCGAATTGGGGAGGCGTCCAAAATGAAGGAGCGGGGAACACAGGAACGTTCCTCCTGACTGTATCCCTCCCAATCGACCAAGTACTGCAGGCTCCTACCCCGGCGGCCTACATCTAGTAAACGTCGGACAGTGTACGCTGGGTAGTCATCAACAATCTGGTGGGGGGGGTGGCGTAGGGGGCCTGGCTGGAGGGCACAATGAACTGCTGGTCACCGGCTTCACTTGAGACACGTGGAATGTGGGATGTATCCTCATGGTCTCAGGCAATTCAGGCAACTGTTGTGGGTTTAACGATCCGTTCAATTTTAAAAGGTCCCAAGAAGCGAGCAGCTAGTTGCTTGGGCTCATCTTACTGGGAGATGTCCCTAGCCGAGAGCCAAACCTTCTTCTACCCAGGCTGGTATACTAGTGTTCCTACTGATGGCCCAGGCTGGTACACTGGTGTTCCTACTGATGGCCCAGGCTGGTACACTGGTGTTCCTACTGATGGCCCAGGCTGGTACACTGGTGTTCATACTGATGGCCCAGGCTGGTACACTGGTGTTCCTACTGATGGCCCAGGCTGGTCAGGCAGGATTCCAGGATTGACAGAGACAAGGAGAGCAGAGACTCTGCTGACCTGTTCACTGAGCTGCCCAACAGTCGCAGTAGGGATATCGAAGTCTGCCACAACCCCTCGGAGCTCCTGGTCATGCTGACCCAGAAGTGAGCCCTGGCTGGCGAGGGCTTTATACAGGGGATTCCTGTCTGCTGGGTTCATGCTGGCCAGAGTATTCTGTCGCAATGTTGAACAAAGAACAAGCTCACAGAGAACGCAAGTTTGGCACACTGATACAAGAGCCAGGGGACTTCTTCAGGACAAAACACAGGCATCAACTGGAAAGAATCTTGCCTTAGAGATCTGAAGAGGAATCCCAACACGAACTGGATCTTCAAACAGGAATAGAGAACACAGGACTGCTCTAGATTGGACCACTCTAAGCAGCTGGGAGCCAAAGTATACCCAAAGGTAGACCATTACTCTAACAGCCAGTGCGAGAGAAACCCAGGGACTTATGCTCGGCCCTGATGGGGCTCAGGTGTGTGCCGTTATGTAATCAGTCCA
Source organism: Rhynchobatus australiae (assembly GCA_034780895.1). Taxonomy (NCBI): domain Eukaryota; kingdom Metazoa; phylum Chordata; class Chondrichthyes; order Rhinopristiformes; family Rhynchobatidae; genus Rhynchobatus; species Rhynchobatus australiae. The sequence continues at coordinate 365,176 of JAUZTB010000088.1, read as the reverse complement.
GCATGGAGTCCATGTGTCGTACAATAAGGCATTAAAGGAGCTAAATTGAGGGCCAGAACTCAGAACCATGAAAGATCTATTTTAATTCTAACTCCTATTGCCGCAATTATACTTGATTACATAATAAACCTTTTATTTGACATTATTGAAAATGCTTAAGTGAACGGGTTAACTATATATTTTCAGTATCTCTAATTAATATCATCTGTAATGAGCACTAAATATATCTTTATGCTATATTTTGCTTGCCAAAGATGGTGGATCCATTTATTTTCTTTGCAACCGAAAGTGGCAACAAATGTTACAAACTTCCTTCAGCCATATTATTGAAACAATAATATATAACACTGAAAATGTAACTGATGGCGTTGGACGGGAGAAAGGGACGGCTGAATAACGCTGTTTTCTGCATCGCCCTGAAATAGAGGAGAAACAAGATCATTAGATTCCCGAGGAGGAATATTAGTTCCAGCCACTGAATCCCAGCTGTATCTCTGTTCACTGTACAGTACTTTGCTCAATGTTCTGTCTCAAACTTGACTGTGGGTAGATCAAAACTCAAATCCAGAGACTAAACAACAAGGTTGTTTATGGGGCTGGGATTAACTGCCGATCGAATCCTTCTGGGCTGACCAGATATGGATTCCGAGAACCCATCGCACTCTCATATTTCAGAGTATTGACAGAGACAAGCACAATCAGTGCTTCTACCTCTCATCGTGTGCACGTCTGTTGCACGTGGAAACTGAAACAAATGAATAAATAACGAGGGGCAAACAAAGAAAGTGATGTATGTGCCGGAGATATATGTTATTTTGCTGATAAAACTGCGAACCTTCAGGAAAATTTAGTACCTGTTGGTGTTTAATTCACCTAATTTCCAGACAAGGGTTTGGTGGTCAATATATATCCACAGGAGGCTGGTGGTGCACGATGCGATTAGATGCTACTCATCCTATAGGCTACTGATGGACCTGATGTACTTTTCATGCATGTGAAAGAACGTGAACCGATTAGAGACAATCGGCATGGCTTTCTGCTGGACAGTTCACACCTTAGAACCTTAATTGAGTGTTCTCATGGGGTGACAGTGGTGATTGATGAAGGTAGGGCAGTGGAATATTTCTGCATAGAATTCAGTAAATCATTTGGAAAGGTGTCGAGGTCTCTCGTGGTGGCCAAATCCAGAAATTTGATATCCAATTACGGGATGGATTAAAAAAAATACACGATGAAATCATTGAAGCAGAAGAATTGCTTTAACATATTTGATGGTTAAATCCGATTACAGTATACAGTGTGCACAGGTGATGATCATGCAGAGGCAATCGTATTATCAGTGTTGTCAGTGAAGCGCCTGAATTAAAGGAGATATTATAAGTGTGGTCACTGATGGTTTGTATCAACAGTGATATGAAAAATGAGGTCAATGATACATTTGGATCCACAGAGACACGATCAGTGTGAAGAGGGACAGATGTGAATCAGCAGTAACATTATCAGAGTGTTAGTGAAGTTGCTACATTTGCAGTGACATCATCATTATGATCAGTGTGGGTCTGGATCAATAGTATCAACATGAGGATGTTGGGACTAAGACAATCAGTGATGTTTTCCGAAAACGTAGGTGCTCTCATTAATGATTGCAGGCAATGCAAAAACTTAATGGGTGATGTAAAGTCAGGAAGGTTTTGAAATAATTCATCAGGATATAGATTCGTTGTAAATATCCGTTGAGAAATAGCAGACCGAGAATAATCCGGACAAGAATGAGGTGTTGCACTTCGGAAGACAAATGTAATGTATGCAGTAAATTCCATGAGCCCACGGAACATTGACTCACAGAGAGATCTTAGGGTGCAAGACCATGACTCCACGGAAATCGCAACAGAAGTTCACAGGGTGCCAAATAAGGCGCACGGCCTAAGTGTCTCCATTGTTTGGCGTGTTAAGTTTCAACGGTGAAAGGTGATGTTCCAGCTTATGTCAGACCACATATGGAGTCTTCTCTGTGGTCCTGGTGGCCGGATTACAGGAAGGATATGGAAACTTCAGCGAGGGTACAAAAATAGTTAACCTGATGTGGCCTGAAGTCGAGAGTATTCATTCTGAGGCTGGACAAACTTTAATTGTTTTCTATGTAGACTTGAAGATCGATGAGCCAACTGATGGAAGATTATAAAATTATGACAGACATTGAAATGCAAGAGAGTCAGTGCCCTTTCCCCAGGGTGGAGATATCAAGCACTGGAGGACGGAGCTTTATGGTTGGGGAGGAAAGTGTGCATGATCTTGGCCATGCAAATATTTTTTTTCAATAAGAGCGGTTGATCGCTGGAATGCACTGGTGGCGGTGGTGGGTAATGACACCACAGCAACTTTTACGAAGGAAATGTTTACGGAGATTCATGGAGATATAAAGCACGGGAACAGGCCCTGCGGTCTCACTCCTGCATGCTGATCAAAGCGCCAACCTCTGACACTTGCCTGCGTTGGACTCCTATCCCTCTGAACCTTCGCTAACCAGTTACGTGTCCGTGTCCCTCGAACGTTGTAATTTTCTCCTCTTCCACCAGTTCCTCTTGCAGCTCGTTCCACGTACCCACCGCCAACCACCTTCCATGTGGAAACCTTGGATCTCAGACCCCACTTAAATCTTACCTTCTTTCCAAAATCCGCTGTGCTCTAGTTCTAGTCTCCCCACCGCCAGGGGAAAATATCTTTCCATCAACCCTTTCTTTGGCCTTCGTGGTTTTATTCTCCTCTGTAAATTGTCCCCAAGGCCTCCTTCGCTCCAGTGAAAAAAATGGCCACCCATTATATGCTGACAGCTCACACCACCGAATCCCTGACAGGTCCTTATGAAACTTTGGGTTAAAGGCAGGCAGATTGGATCAGCGCAACTGGACATCCTGGTCGGCACAGACGAGCTGGGCCCAATGGATTGTTTCCGTGCTTTATCATTGTAAGACTCTACATCAATGACTCCAACATCTTTGTGAATCTGTTCTGTGCCGTCTCGTGCTCAAAGACATCCTTTAATGCAGAGTGGCGACCATAATATACACTGTAGTCCGGCGGCGTTCACACCAGAGTTTATAAGGCTTCAACACATATTGTTGTGAATCTTTTCTGCAGCTTCTCTTCCTAGTCCCAATACGCCCTTCCGGGGGCAGTGCAACCTGCCTTCTTCTCAGGTAACACTTGTCTCCCACCTCTCCGGGTTCAGGTGCTAAGTAAAAGCAAGGGTTTTCTTTCCAGACAAAGCAGAATGACACAAGGGCCGGAGTGTGGCAGGGGCTGGTACACCCTCCAATGATGTGGGTTGACAGCTGGTAGCTTCTGTCGCTGTTTGTGTCAGCTAGCTAAGCCACGCCCTGATGGTCTTTCACAGCATGTGAGGCCCGCCCATGATGAACGCTGACAGCAGCTGAATTCAAGCCCTCTGATGCGTGTTGACAGGTACTACTGATGTGCTGGCAGCGGGTTAAGCCCCGCTCCTGTTGCGCTCACGTCATTTGTCAGGTAGCCGATAACTCCGTGTGGACGACGAGTGAGCCACCGATTGATGATGAGGGAGTAGCTGATGTTGAGTGAGCGGCTGAGGATGAGGGAGTGGCCGAGGGTAAGGAAGCGGCCGAGGGTGATGTAACGGCCGGAGAGATTATTCCCCTTTCCTATATCTTGAATCCAGCAGTTGTCAAAAGGCACAATAACGGCATTTAGTGGACAAGTACGTTTCTCCTGTGAGTATCCAGCTCATCTTCCTGTGTGATGCAGAAGACAGAAATATCCCTGGCGAATATCTTTGCAGGAGGTGTGCCCCGGTGCAACTCGGGGTGAAACTCGACAGCGTGTATTTATAGGCCTGTCAGAGCTCAGCTTCCTGAACCTCACATGGGCTTTCTTTGTCTTATTGACTAAATTTTAAATTTCCCTCGTCATCCAACGATCCCGAACAGTGCCAGCCTTGTCCTCCTTCTTCACATGAACATGACGGTCCTCAGAGTCCTGACCAGCTAACTTTTGAACAAGTCCTTGTATCAGAGGTGCACTTATAAAATAACGTCTCCTCCCTATATCTCCTGACAGTGAAAATTAAGCTATCCCATTTTAGCACTTACCCCCAAGTTCAGGTCTTATTCTTACCATAACTATCTGAAAACTTACGGATTTGATCACTGTTCCCAAAATGATCTCCCACTGAAACTGCGATCACCTGGTCAGGCTCGTTTCCGAATATAAACTCTGGTGTAGCCCTTTCCTGGATGGATTATATGCAAACACGATCAAGACACGATCCTGGACGCACCCAGCAAGTTCTGCCCCATCTCTGCGTCTGCACGAAGGGAGTCCCACTTCGACTGACCTGGAACTTCTGAGATTTCCATGATCTGACGACAGATATTCTCCTCTATCTCCCGCTGGTAGATCTATAGTACAGCGGCATCATCGTGATTTCATGACATTGATTCCTGAGCTCTACAACATCGCCTCCAGGATGTCCTTTTTAAGTACCGATGTGCATTCTCCCTGTTCAGCGGTGCATATTCCCCACATTTCTTGCATTCCCCGCTCCTCTCACGCCTGAAGCATGTTGAATTTTGAAATTCTGATCCGCCATTCCTGCCCTTCGCACAACCGTCTCTGTCGTGGCGACGCTATCGTAGCTCCATGCACTGATCCAGCCGCTGCATTCATCTGCTTGACCCGTAATTGTCCTTTCATTGAAACAAATATATCCGCCCATGAACCGTGCTTTGTTCGTTAAACTGCTCTGCATCCCCTCCTTTCAGACCACATGACCTAACCTCGACCTTCCCATCAATGTCTCCGGCCGCTGACTTGTTGCTCTGGTTCCCAGCTCTCGGCCACTTTAGTTTGATCCCTCCCGATTGGCATTTGCAGATCTCGCGGTGGCGACATCTGTGGCCCTCCAGTTTTGGGAAAAGGCTGCACTCTTGTGCACGTCACATTTGACCTGGAAAGAGCACATAGATACCTGTGCTTGAAGCACTCCCTTCGGCACCAGATCCTTATCCAATTACTCAACTCAATCGTCCTCTTGTTTCTTTCATCGGTCGCACGTGTTACAGCGAGCACTCCTAACATTACAGCCCTTGAGGCCCTGCTTTTATAACATCATATCTCATCCTACTTACGTCGCTGGTACCAATGTGCGTTACGGCCTCTGGCTGCTCACATTCCCATTTAACATCGCCTGTGCCTTCTCAAAGACATCCTTGACCATGACACGTACAATCCTAGAAAACCGCCCGCGACCACAGAGCCGCCCGTCGGTGCCCTTGTTTTAAACCTTCCTACAAATATTGGTAGCCTGGTCCGTGGCCTAACCTGCTGTCACCAACAGTGACATTAATGATGCCACTGATCGGCCTCCTGCTGACACTTTCTCCTGAGAGGACATCAACTCAACAGTATGCAAATGAGTCTACTTCTTTGAAAAGTGAACAACCGCAGGAGATCCACACACCACCCGCCTCCTCTTCGTGACCGTCACTCATCTATCTTGCTGCATCTGTGATGTGACCACCTCTCTGCAACTTCCACCCATAAATGTCTCCCGTCTGCACCTCACTGAATCCAACTATCGCTGCAACGGATCCATGCGGTCTGAGAGGAGCTGCATCAAGACACACTTCCTGCAGACATGGTCATCAGGGACACTCACCGAACTAAAAGAAACAGATCAAGTATTTGTAAAAACAAAGTCAATAAATTAGCGGACAATGGAGGTAACAAACGTCGCTGGAACACAACATGCCCATGATCTCCCATATCACGCAGAAAGAACCCAGCAGTCCAATGATTGCCATTGCTGCCTCCTGAGTCAGTTAGAAGACCTAAGAGAAAGGAAAATATTTACATTACCTCACCTTGTTGCCGCTCGCCCTCCACGCCGATACGCGATACTCACCAACGCCAGCACTTATATCAACCAGTCGCGCTTCAACCTCAATTCGGCCGTTCTCAAAATGGTCCCTTCACAATGGATGCTCCCCAACAGGCGACCGGCCCTTCATTTGGTGTCACCACTTCGGACACTAAACCAACTGCAGCTTATTTGAAAAGGACTTTTAAAACTCCTCCTGCTCATACCCCTCCTCAGCCTGTCAGAAGCAAAGTTTGACAGACCACCTTTGGAGTATCACCTGCAGGCCAGGTTGCCACATCACAGGGAGGAGGTGCAGGCTTTGGAAACGGTTCAGGAGTTCACCAGAATGTTACCTGGATCAGATCGTTGGTTGGGAGCACTGAGGCCGGCTCTGAGACTCGGCGGGTAAGGGAGAGAAATGCAGGGCTGTAGTCGATAACTAGGTGGTCAGACAGAAGGTCCTGTGGACACAAAGAGATGCTGGGATGGTGTGTTTCCTCCAGGGCGAATGGTCTGGGACGTCTCGGTGCGTGTGCAGGAAGCTCTCAAGAAAGAGGGTGAACAGCCAAAGGTCGTTGTGCATGTTGGTATCAATGCTGTGGATAGAAAGAGGGATGAGGACCTGCACACTGAACACAGGGAGTTAGGAGAGTACCTAGAAAGCACGTCCTCAAGGGTAGTAATCTCTGTATTAGTCCCAGTTTCACGTGCTAGTGAGGCTACAAATAGAAAAATGGCTCAGATAAATCCATGGACGAAGAGGTGGTACAGGGAGCAGGGATTCAGGTCCTTGGATCATTGGTTGTCCTCTGGGTAGCGGTGACGTGTACAGTCGAGACGGATTGCAACTGAACAGGAGGGGGTACAAAGTCCTGGATGCTAAATTTACCATTGTGAAACAAAAGTGACGGGGGTGGGAATGGGATGTCGTGCCTGACGAATCTTTTGGAGTTCTTTCAGGAGGGAATCAAGAACGTAGATGAGAGTAGAACAGTGGATGTTGTTCACATTGACTTCAGCAGGGCTTTTGACAAGGTACCTCACAGCAGGTCGGTCTGGAAGATTTGATAGCATGGGATCCAGTGGGAGATAGCGTATTGCATGCATAACTGGTTCAGTGGGAGGAAGCAGAGAGTGATGGTTAACGATTGTTTCTCAGATTAGAGGCCTGTGTCTCGTGGTGTGCTTCAACGATCGGTGCTGGGACCTTTGTTGTTAGTAATGCGTATAAACCATTTGACGTTGAATATACAAGACATTCTAGCAAGTTTGTGGATGACAATGCAATAGGTGGTGCTGAAGAGAATGTAGAAGATGATGCCAGATTGACAGATGATCTTGATCAGTTTGATGTGTGGGCGAAGGATAGGCAAAGGGTTTTCAATACCGATAAATGTGAGTTATTACATATTGTGAGATCAAACCAGCGTAGGGCTGACATAGTGAATGATAGGGCCAGCGTAGGGCTGACATAGTGAATGATAGGGCCGAGGATTGCAAGAACATAGTTCGCTGAAAGCGACATTACAGTTGGACACGTTGGTGAAGAAATTTATACGCTCGCCTCTATCAACTGGGGCATTGAGTAGAAGAGCTGGAAAGTTATTTTGCAGTTATATTACATATGTGTAAGGTCGCACTTGTAGTATTGTGTACAGATGTTGTAACCCCGTTATAACATAGATATTATTAAAAAAGGAGTGCAGAAAACATTCACTGGCATGCTGCTAGAGTTACACAGGGAAGTTACATAAACGAACACTGTATGCCCTGGATAGTAGGGGATTGAGCGGTGGCCTGATAGGGGTCCATATGATCATCAGCGGCATAGACAAATCTAAAGAACATTGTCGTATTTTCCCAGATGAGGGTTGCGAGAAAAACAAGGTGTAATCCTAAAATAGGATGCGACAGATTTTTAAGGGACATCAGGGGCAGCTACTTCAAGCAAAGGATGATGTGTGTTCGTAACGAGCTTCCAGAAGTAGTGATTAAAACGGGAACATTTGAACGATTGAAAAGAAATATAGATCAGTACATGGATAGAAGAGGTGTTGAGGTTTCAGAGCCAAACTGGGACAGATGGGACCTCCTCCCTGGGCAACAAAGTCAGCCTGAACGAGATGTGCCGAAGGGGCTCTTTCCGCGTTGTTCTATAACTCTATTACTCTATTAGGGTAGATGGTCAGATTCTTTGTTCTCAAGGTGCGAAAGTGAAATACAAAAACGAATATGTTTAAGGCTGGAAGGGGAGAAAGTTTAAGGATCTTTACGAGACATTTGTTTCAATATAAACAGTTTTCGGTCTGTATTACGGCGGTGGTGTTCCATCATCAACGGCGGTGACAGAAGCCAGTGCTGTCGCAATGTTCATGACGCATTCAGACACATGAACTGCGAATGAAGGGATCTGGAGAAAATGCCAGGAGATTCCATTCGTTTAAATTGGCATCAAGTTTAATTCGGCACGGATATAGTTGGCTGAATTGCCTGATGTCTGTTCTCTATTCAGTGCTCATGGTCCATTTCACGTGGTATGGCTCACCGTCTCTCCATTTATCCTGACATCACTCCTGCACCTTGCTCTGTTTCGAAACCTGTAAACAGTCTGCTCTTCTCCCAGTTCCGAGGAAGCGTCATTGACCCAGCACAGTAACTATTTTTTCTTTGCTTCTTGATTGGCTGGGTTCTTCCATCATTTCTGTTGTTTGCTTATGTTTCAGTTTCCTGCATCTGCAGTTTCATCTGTTTTCTTTATGCGCCAGTGTACTCTTGTTATAAACACAGGGACTGAAGCGACACACAATTATCCAGAGTGGCCTCACCAATACGCAGTGCATTTGTGAATATACTTCACTGTTGTTAAATTCCAGCTTCCTCGTCATAAATGGCAAAATGACATCTGCCTTGCTCATCGCTGCGAATTATTGATAACTTTCCCAGTGTTGCACTGGTAAGAAAGTATCAATTCCTCCGAACTGAATTCATTTGCAAACTCTCTCAATTCAAATAACAGTCAGCCTTTTCATCCTACTCCCCTCGTGGATCCAGATTCACTTATTATGTCTGCATACAGAACCCAGTGTCCAGCACTGACAAAGTCTGCTGTGAGGGATTGCTTTATCCTGTAGTCGGTCGTTCTCCCACCCTCTCTGTCGACTGGACAGTAACCCGGCCAAGATGCCGATTCGAGAAAAAAAGGGTATTGATTGGAGCAGCACGGGAGCCTGGCCGGCACGGGTGCCTGCACTGACCGTCTCTGTGGTGGTCATTATGATTCCTTCCAACTCCTTTATAGTTCCAAAAGACTGACTCATTTGTTTAATCCAGATCCTGTGCTGAGGGTATGTTTGTTGGAGGCTTGTTCTGTACCGACAGGGAGAGGTATTGTGGGAAGAGACGTTACAAGGAAACGATAGAGAGAAAGAGAGAGAGAAATCTGCGCAGTGATGGGTTGATAGTAACCGGGATGGTGATGTTGGTGTTGGGTGTTGCCTTTGAGGGCGTTGATGTTGTGGGTGGTAAGGTAGTGGGATGTTGGTCGCAGTAGGGGGTGGTGTTGGTGCTGGAGGCGTTGGGGATACTGCGGGTGGTGGGTTCCTGCTGTTGCTGGTGGGATTGTGGGGCTGTTGGTGATGGAGGGATGTATAATGCTGCGGCCACTGTGGGGCGGAGTGAAGCAGACGAGGCGCACGTGGACGGCAGAGATATTCATGGAGGCGAATGGAGGGAACAGGTTGAGAGACCGGGTAAGGAAGGGGTCACAAATACCCAGGAGAGCTTCGCTGCAGGTTCAGCTCCGCGGAAAGTTGGGGAGTGAGGGATTATGAAGCGGATTAGATGGAGGGAGCAGAGATACCTCGGGACGTCGACGCTGAGTGCATTTTACAACGAAAGAGAGGGGTGATCTCACCAGCTGCTTCAGCTGCTCCCTTAGTCTGGGTCACGGCGTAAAGAGCCGTGCTTGTGCAGCAGCTCAGCAGCTGCAGCATGTCACCCAGCTCCCGAATGTAGCCAACAGGTCTCGTAGTATCCAAATTATTGGAAACACACAGCCGGTCTTACATACGATACGCCGTAATTATCGCCCACAACCGGATGAAATTGCCCGAGATGACCAGCAGTAAAAAAAGGGAATTTCTGCGACTCTCCATCTCCGTGTCTCTGGGATTCTCCCCACTCTTGGGACCACTTGAGAGCTCTGGTTGCCAATAACACGTGCCTGGTGGTCAAAGCATTGAGCAGGAGTATGAAGACAAATGGGATCACAGACGTGAGGACGTAATGGAGGAACTCGACTACAGTCCAAGCCAGCGAACTCACGAAAAAACATTCTGCCCATGCAAAACCACGGGACATTATGCAAACGTTAACCGCCGCTGAGTATAAACTACCAAAAAAATGTTTTTTTTTAAGCAGCTGAGCACAGTCACAGTCCCCAGGACGACTGCCGCCGTTCTCTTGGTGCAATATTTAGGTTTAAGCTTCTGGCAACAAATGGCCACAAACTGATCAAAGGTGAAAGTGACGGTGAACCAGACCGAACAGTCGGTGGCTGCATAATGTAGGACGGCGTGGATGTCGCACACTGGGATAGCATTTAGGAAACGAAATTCCTCCCGATAAGCAATCTGAATCTGCCTCAATGTCAGATCGAGGACCACGAGCATTTGATCCGACTCGCAACAAGGTACCGAGTGACGCCTCTGGATAGATCGCCCTTTCCCCGGCACAGGACCACAATGATCAGCGCTTTCACTGTGACGAGGGAAATGAACGAAAACATGACAACCGACTTGGAGAGAAGACCGCAAGTTCACAGAGATAAATCAACTGTACAAACTGTTCTTGGATTCATAGTTGGCGGATACTTTATCTGGTACCGGTGTTGTCTGCCGTAGACAGCGATTATAATTCTGAAAAATCAACCTTAACTCTAAAATAACTGCATCACCTCGATCAGCAGCTGAGAACAAGAGGTTTCGGGTCCGTTAAAGATGTCTGATAAATGAACAATACATAAGGTGTTCAAGTTTATAAATCTCAAAAGTCTTCACTGACTGAGTTTCAGTGAAGGAACTGGTAATACATTGACCTTGCCCGTGCATTAAATCAGTGAAGGTTTCTGATTCTGACCATTGCTCGGTGATCTATTCCAGTGCGTGTAGGTCATCACATGTTTCCGTCAGGATTATCACGCAGCCACTCTCGATATTGGCGTGAAGATGGTCTGGGTCCTCGGCGGAAAATTCTGACTCAGCCGCACGTAGTTCTCGGGAGGAGGATGGAGGTGATTGGAAACTACCAGCTTCGCAAGAATGAAATGAGATCATGAGCAATAGAATAAAATCAGTTTACCGTTTGCAGAGGACAATCCTGACGGCCTAATTCAAATCAACAGACCCACGGCCACAGTGAGGATAATGTGAATTACAGGAACCGTAATGCAGTTAGCAATTGTTGACTGCATTAATGGAAGTTGTTGTGAACCTGTTTGCAATATTGACAGAAACAACCTGGAGAAATGAAGGACAAATATCCAGTCGATAAACATCATCCACGGACCAGGTATACCTCGCGCAACCGAAGCATAGTCAGTGAGGACTTTCAGCATCAATAACAGGAAAATGTAAGTGCTTGTCCACTTATCACACATCTTTCTCAGATCCCTTAAATACTGCATCTCACCTGCTTGTTGGTCGTGCATTTGCACTGACACTTACCTGGAACTTCAACAAGGGCGAGGATGGGATAGTAGACCGCCTGAATAGTCCGGAGTAAGTAATAGATGCGATGATACCATTTTAACTGAGAATTACACAGAAAATATTGTCAGTAAAGTAAAAGACACTCTTCCTGATAGCTGTCACATCCCAGTTGACTGTTTCCAGATCCCGACCCATTCCTGCAACACCTCACTTCACTGTTCCCAAATTCGCATCGCTGACTGGAATTTCACACTCTGCTATTCACTGATTCCGAACCATTCATGTAACACCCCGCGTTATTGTTCGCAGCTTCCCAATTATCTTCTTTCTCTGTGGAGTTGCTGCTCTCTATCGTTGGCGGATGGACTGCTCCCACTGACATTGTTATATTTCATCGAAAGGAATCCTTGAACATAAATCGTAACCCGCGGGTGACGCAATCGGTCTCCTCGTAGACTGACGTTAATAACACTCACTGAACAAACATCTGTTGTTAACACCTTCGTATCTGTTCAGACGAGGATCACGGAAATTGACCCCGCTGCAGCCTTCACCATACCATTGAATTGTGATGCCATTTCCATGGAACTGCGTTTGGACCTCAAGGTCATCCTGTCCATCAACATTCCTGACTTGCTCCTCCCATTTAATGTATTTATCTTCCGCAATTGACCTCCCAAAATGCATCATCTCAATTTGCTGGGATTACATTATTTCTGACAAGCACTCCGCCTGATTCTCGGCCACGGTTTTCTACTGTTATAGCCTTAGGCAACGTTCCTCTCTGTGAAAATCACCAGCAATTTTCGTGCCGGACGTAGATTTTGATTATTCTTGATTATTCCATTCACATCGAAGTAGCCACTACCTCTCACAGAAATCACCTATCCCTGCGAACACCATAAGTCACAGACTTCTCATCAAAATAAAAAAAACACCACGACGTCTTCCCGCAATAATCAAGACAATTATCAACCCCGGCAGGCAGCTCGTATTGATTCACACGTCCCTTAACCTTCGGGACCAGCCCACCAGGTGGCATTGTCAAATGCCTCACGAAAGTCCACAAAAACAAAATCTACCACCATCCATTGACTTTGATACCTCCAGAAAAACCCTGAAGTTAGTGAGACAAGATTTCTCCCGCATGGGAATCTGCAAGCCAGTTTTTCATTGCGCACGTGCAAGTACATGTACTTGTGCAAATGACAATAGACTCAACTTCAACATTTTCCGAAACAGTCCCTGCCATTCCAAATGTCCTGAATGCTAATTCTTCGAATTCTCTTCAATAATTTCCTTCGTACTGTGGTCAATCTCACCGGCTTCTTGTGACCTGGTTTCTTCCTACTGCCTTTCTCCAGCCAACAACACAAGCAGCCTAACAGTATTCTGGTATCTCGTCTCTGGCAAACGAACAGGACAATATTTCCGTTCGGCCCTCAGCCACCTTTTCCTTCGTGTTTTCACTGTGCTCTGGTATTATCCGGTTATCCCGACCTGATGATTCATCAATCCTTCTGCCTTCCAGGATATCTAACACCTCCGTCTCATTGCAGTTCACAGGAAACATACACGCTGGTGAATCAGCAAAATATAATTCTTCTACTTGCACGTGACTCTTTTTTATTCTTATCTGAATTGTAAACATTTAAGTTTCCACGTGGGAGTGTGAAAACCACAGCAAACTGAGTGGTATTGATTGATAATATCAGTCTGTGGAATTATACTAGACACGTAAGTCACTGGTCCAATGCAAAGAGTCAATCGTTCAAGAGAGCTGAGAGGACTTGTCTTCAGACAGAGGTGGGGGTACAGAGTGTTTCGACATTTCAAGCCGCGGAAGCTGCGGGGCTCAGTTGCTGGAAACATTCAATAATGAGCTTCATCAGATTAATACCAAACAGAACATAAACAGTGCACACAGGGACATGCCCCTCGGCCCACCATGTCCGGTCCGATCGTGATGCCAATTTACACCAATTACACCTCCCTGCGCATGATATATATCCTGTTCATGTGCCTGTCCAAACAGCTCCTCAACGATATCATTGCATGTGCTTTACCGCTCTCTGTGCAAACAAAAGCTCGCGACGTCAATCTCCTTTAAACCAATCCCCGAGAAAGTTGTGCTCTCAATCGTCTTTGAAATTTAATCCTTACAAAAAATAATATGCCTACCCAATTTAAGCCACTCATGATTTTATAAATTTCCAACCAGAAAAGAAAAAAAAACAATTTTGTCCAACCTCTTGTTAAAGATAATCCAGCCGCCATCTCGGGAAAATCTTCTGCACCTTCTCTAAAGTTTCCACCTGCTTTCCGGAATGTTGCGAGTGAACTGCACACAGTACTGCAAATTTGGCCGAACCAAACTTCAATAGAACTGCAACATGACTTTCAAACTTGAATACTCTGTGCTCCGACTGATGAAGGCAAGAATGCCGCATGACTTCCTTCTCACGCCATCAAATTTTATTGTGATATTCATGCATTTATGGATATCCAGACCAAGATCACTCAATGCTTCCAAGCGTCCTGCATTTTGCTGAATATTTTCCTTTGACATTTGACCTCCAAATTACATGAACTCACAGTTGTGCAATTAACCTCCACCTGCCATTTCTTTGCCAAAATGTCCAACTGCTCTGTGTCCTGCTGCATCCTTTGATGACCATCATCACCATCCACAACTCGGTTAATTATTATGTCTTCTGCAAACACACTTATTTTCGTCCAAACCATTTCCGTGTATTACAAACACAAGAGTTCCCAGCACTGATCATTACAGAACACCGTGGGTTGCAGGCCTCCAGCCAGAATAACACACCTCCGCAATCACACTCTATTTGCTGTAGCCAAGAAAATTTTGGACGGATACGATCTCTTCTCATTTAATCAGTATCGTCTGATTTTTCTGGATCACCCCATCTACCACGGTCAATCTTTTCGAGGCTTAAATAAAGTCCATGTACAAAACATCCACTGCCGACTCTCATCGATCATCTTTGGAAACTTCTCAATCAAAATGAAGTCTGTAAAACAGAACCTGTCTCAATCAAAACAAAATAAATCTCCTTCTGGTCGACAAGGAGAACCTGTGTCACTCATCGTTGCCTTTGGACGAGCATTTCGTACTTTGTGCCATACCTCAGTTCAGACAGTTCTCTGAGGAAGAGAGTGAGAGGATTTTGAATCAGAAAATTTGACAGATTGCGAGTAACCACCGAGAGGTTAACTCTTGATTCTGAAGCGATGAGTCCCATTGCGAGTAAATAGCAGTGGCGCACAAACTTTAGATATTTACCGATGTATCTGTCAGTGACGAATTTTCGCAGCGAACCCACCAGGTGCCGGAACCCAGACCTTGCTTGCCTTATTGTGAAGGTCTCCTCCCCTCGCATTCCGATGCTGAGTTTCAAGAGGCCTGAGTCATCGGCCAGTCCCAGTGAAATCTGTAAAACAAAGGTTCACCACGCGCTTTCAGGATCGTTAAGGCTGGGAATGGGGTAAAACGCCTCCGGGGAACCACCGAGTCTTGTTGGCAGCTGTTGCAGTCGGGAACTGGGAGGTTGGAAGAAACTTCGAGTTTGGAATGTACAAACATACAGAAACAATGACCATTTGAAAACCCTTCTGCTACTTTCTGGCAGATTCATTCTGTCCTGTGCTCGGAACCTGTGAATGCATATTTACTAGTTCCCAACATGTGATTATTTCTTTTTATTGGGAATTTACTGGCGATTGTGATCCTGTCCCAAGAAAACTGCGGCTTCTCCACCTGCACCACTCACAACCTGGTGGCCATAGCAACGGCGGATCTACTGCTCATTGTCACTGAGGTCATTTTGTTTCAGAACAATTATCATTATTTCACAGGCTCTTTCTTGCACATCCCACTGTGTGTAGCGTTATCCCCGTGCTGTCTTCTGAAGCCACGCACTCTTCTGTCTGGTGCACCGTCACCTTCACCTTGGATCGATTTGTCGCCATTTGTTGCCCGCTGCTGTAAACAAAATATTGCAGCAGGAAACTGCAGCTACGGTTTTAGGGGCGACAAGCTTTATGCCCTGTCTGAAAAAAAAACGTTTCTTTCTACATCACATGACAACCTGCCGTGACCAATACCTTGGTTCTGTTCTTGGAGCGCAAGACCTTGTTCTTGGACCTATCGAAGATCTGTCTCACCTTTCCTTCTCGCACAGGCCTCTATTTTTCTGTCATTCATGTGGCTATCTAAGAGTCTCTTAAATGTCCCTGATCGATCTGCCCCACAACACCTGCCGGCAGTGCGTTCCACTCACCCACCACTCTCTATGTAAAGTACCAAGCTCTTGCATTCCCCCTTATACCTTCCTCGAATCACGTTAAATATTGACCTGTTTTTCCCAGAATGAAAATGAGAAATGTTCTCGTGTCAGCCATTTTCATCCTCGGAAAAAAGAAAGTCTCTGAATGCCCTCTCGATCTATGCCTCTTATTGTCTTGTGCACCTCTATCAAGTCACCTCTCATCCTCCTTCCTTCCAAAGAGAAAATCCCAATATCGCTCAACCTATGCTCATAAAACACATCCTCAAATCCGTGCAACATCCTGGTAAATCTTCTCCGCACCCTTCCTAAATCTTCCACATAATTTCTGTAATGAGGCGACCAGAACTGAACACAATACTCCAAGTGTGGGCTGAGCAGAGTCCTATAGAACTGCAGCATTACCTCGCGGCTTTTGAATTCAATAGCCCGACGAATGAAGGCCAACACAACATTCGCGTTCTTAACAACCCTATCGACCTGCGCTGAAACTTTTAGGGATCTATCAACGTGGAATCCAAGATCATTCAAGATCCCGACGTTAACCTAGCATTCTGCCTTCAAATTCGATCTCCCGAAGTGTATTTCTTCACACTATTCCTGGTTGAACTCCATCTTCCACTTCTCAGCTCAATTGTGCGTTCTATCAATATCCTGTTGCGATCTACAGCAACCTACTACACTATCCACAGCACCACCAAATATATTTAGATTTCCAGACGCAATATCCTGAAAGTATACAACGAGAGCAAAGGAATTTTATTGTGAGATCATGCATCGACCAAAATACTTTTGAAGTGAGAGCATTTTCCAAGGGCCATCAAATGTTTCTCCACATCGCGGCTGGCACTGCACTCTTTATTTTAATTTCACAAGATCTCCCATTGGTCAATAGTGATACAGAGACGTGATCTGCGATATCGTTTTCTTCATTAAATAATGACATTCAGACAATCGAAGACGAACCTGTTTGTGACATTTGTGTATTGCTCCCACAATCGTGAAGGCAGAGCGGTGTTGATGGCACGTGGCCAATTATTTCTCCGTTTACGTGTGTTCTTGTCTTCTTGTCGATCGTGGTTGTGGGTTCATCGTCTTTGTATTTTATGGGGAGAAGTGCACTGACCTGACTGAATGTGAAGGTAATAACAAGGATCTCAATGACAATCTGCACAGAGTGCGGGACCATGGGGAATTTATCGGGGAGTGGCAGCAATACGGGATTTACCCTTCGTGGGTTCCTGAGCCTGGTCACAAGAGGGGATCTGGGAATTATTTCCGGACATGTTTGGCCAATGGTTACATCACCCTCCAATTGCCTGGACGGATTCGGATGGGCGAGCCCGTTGTGATTGGTTTGAGTTCCCGGAGCTGGCGTCGCTGGGATATCCGTCCGGTACGTGGAATATCAGACGGCGAATGTCAGGAGCTGAAGCCCAGACTGGAGACTTTGCGGTCTCCTCTGAGTTGCG
The DNA here is from genome assembly GCA_034780895.1 of Rhynchobatus australiae. Taxonomy (NCBI): domain Eukaryota; kingdom Metazoa; phylum Chordata; class Chondrichthyes; order Rhinopristiformes; family Rhynchobatidae; genus Rhynchobatus; species Rhynchobatus australiae. The sequence continues at coordinate 347,790 of JAUZTB010000088.1, read as the reverse complement.
CTCAGGACGCGGCCTGATCAATGAACTGAAGCAATGACGTGACCGGATACTTCACCGCGCGCTTCACCTGCTCCCTCAATTTGGACTCAGTGACCGTGGAAATAAACTTGTTCGTGCAACAGCTGAAATGACTCAGTGAATCCTGACATGGTGGAAGATCTATTCACCCCTCACTCCCCTGACCCTCGATCACCTCCCACTTGCTGCCTTTCACCCCCCCACGCAAAATCCTTCAACCGTCTATCCCTTTCACCCATCGCTCTCCCTCCCCCTCAAACACCTTCACACATCGATCTCCTTCACTATTTGTTCCGTTCACCCGTAGCTCCACTTCCCTCACCTCATAGAACACCCTCACACCTTGATCACCTCCCACTCCATCCCCATCAACCTATATCACCTTCACACCTCGCTCGACTCAACCCACCTCCTACTCACCATTCCCCGCCCTCCTCCGCTTCTACCCACTTTTCTCCTCCCTCACTACTGTCCCAGCTCTCCCACTCCCTCTCCCATCCACCATCACTCTCTCACCTCCTCCCTCTCTTATTATCATTCTCTCTCAAACACACTCCCACTCTCCATCTCTCTCGCTCTGTGTCTCTGTGTCTCAAACGCATTCCCTCTCTCTCGCACTTTCTCTCACACTCTCCCTCCGTCTCTGTCTCTCACACTCTCTCCCCCTCTCTCTCACGCTCTATCCTTGTCTGTCTCTCTCACACTCCCTCACGCTCTCTCTGTCACATTGTTTCATCCTTTCACATGACCTCTCTCTCTCTCAAACACACATCCTCACACACCCTCTCACACTCCCTCAGTCTCTGCCTCTCTCATAGAACAACAGCCTGTTGCGAGCAGTGGAATGGATCTTCAGCCACATCGATGACCTCGACGCGGAGGCAACCATGGACGTGTCTGAGGGGTGCACAGCAGCCGACTCCATCTCGGAATGCACGCTCACACGACCCAAAATCCGCGACGGACAGAGCAGCGAGTAGCTGTGAGTGTTAACGCCACCACTGTGTGTGTCTGTCTGTGTGTACTCACGCCTGGTGTGCACACACTCCTGTTAGCACCGATGTACTTGTGTCTGCTGTATTCACACCTCTCCCCACCATCCCCCTGTGTACTGGTGTCTGGTGTACACGCCCCTCTCCCAACACCGCCTCCATGTGTATCCACGGATGGTCCCATCCCACTAATACCTGTTTACTCCTGCAGAATACCAGCTCTGCGCCTTCATCAGTCACATGGGGACGTAGACTATGTGTGGGCACTGCGTGTGTCACATTAAGAAGGAAGGTAGTTGAGTGCTGACAATCCCATACCGCGGCGATCCCTCCCACACCCTCTCTCGCCTCCTTTCCGGCCCTCTGTGTCATCCCGCACTCTTTATCATTCTGCTCTGCAAACCGCATCTCTCCACATCGCACCCTCCTTCTGCTCTACGCTTCTCCCTCAGGTCTACACCACTCCCCCTCTCCCCATCGCACTCTCCTTCTGCTCTACGCTTCTCCCTCAGGTCTACACCACTCCCCCTCTCCCCATCGCACCCTCCTTCTGCTCTACGC
>JAUZTB010000088.1:281761-299992 GCA_034780895.1 Rhynchobatus australiae | reverse complement strand
CACACACACACACGCACACACACACGCACGCACGCACACACACACACACCCACACACACACACACACACACACACACACACACACACACACACACACACACAACTGGGTCCAAGCCATCAAGGAAGAGCAATACGCTGCACGCCACCACTTGACACAATGCAGGATGCAGGCCCGGTCCCACGCCCCTGGCAATCCTAATCAAACTCTGTAGAAGTACACAGTTTACAAGTGGTTTCTCCAGTGTTTTTGCACCATTCCTCCGGGGCAACAAGGAGACAGAACCAGCACATGGGACAATTCTTATATTGCTGCAGGGCTCAAGGTGGTCCAGCCCCGGTAGTTCGAAAGGATCAATGGCCCGTTGCCAGCTGGAACTGATCGATTACCGGAAACCAATGGCCCGAGGCCAGGTACAAAGGAGCTGAGAGTGCCAATCATCAGGTGTGCACTGAGGGGCGGGGTGGAGCCAGGCCTTGACTAAGCCAAGTGGTTTGTCTTTCGACCAGATGCTGGACAGTGATGTCACGTGACAATCCCAGCCCTCCACAATGCAACAACCTAGTTGTTTATTACACTTTAATTAACCTGCCTGCAGATCTGTTCCTCAATATCTCGGTGGCAAATAAGGGTCAGTAGTATTATTCCATCTAGGTTATTGGACCTTTCTAATTATTGAGATCTACCATGTAGACTCAGTGAATGAACTCTCCATTTTGTTCCCTCTGAGTGCAGCTACGATATTGCCCCTGATTAAGTATGCAATACCACACCCCACACCCCCACTCCTCGGCCTCGCTCTCTTTCTTTTCTAAAATATCGATAACGCTGGAGTAGTAAGCATCCAGTCCTGTCCCTCTCTCAACCAAATCCCTGTAATGGCCGCAACATCACAGTTCCAATAGTGATCTAAGATGTACGTTCATCATCCTTACCCTTCATACTTTTAGCATTACAATTAGCACACTTCAACCCGTCAGTTCGATCGTGTCCATTGCCTTGCTACAGCCCATTCTTACTTGCAGACTTACTGGTCTTGACATGTACCTTCTGCCTTCTGTACTGCAGCTCTGGTTCCCATTTCCCTGCCAAGCTCGTTTAAACCCTTCCGAGCAACACAAGCGACGCTCACGGTCAAGACTTTGGTTCCCCTCCAGTTGAGGGTCTACCCGCCCATCTGCAGATGTTCCATGCCTTAGATAATTGAAGAACCTGAAGCAGTCCCCGCGAAACCAGTTCCTCAGCTCCACCTTCACCTGTTATTCTTTCTATTTCTGCCCTGGCTAGCACCGGGAGTAATCCAGAAACTACTGCCTTCGGGCTCTTTCCTCACTCCCCATACTCACGGTTCAGGACCTCTTCCCATTTTCCACTTCTGCTGTTCGTGTCAATGTGCACCAGGGCCTCTGTCCGCGCTTCACTTCCTCACTTGAGAATGTTCCGCTGCCGCTCCGAGACATCCTCAGCCCTGTCACCGAAAGGAAACACACCATTCTGGCGTGTCTTTACGGCCACAGAAACTACTTCTGTCCCGAACTACCAAGGCTCCTATCACTATTGCTCTGTCTGACGTTCTCCTTAACCACTGCTCCTCAGAGCCGGTCAAGTGCCACTGACCTGGCTCTGCCCTCATAGATCATCCTCCCAGCGGTATCCAAAGGTGTATGTTGCTGAGAGGAATAGCCACAGCGGGATCTGCTCCCTGTACCTTTTCTGGCGATCACACAACTATCTGCTCCCTGTAACTTAGGTGTCACCACCTGGCTAAAACACTTGTGTCAGCAACCCGGTAAGTTCAACTCCAACTCCAGTTCCTTAATGCTGGTATTCCATTGGGACTACCTTTGGAGGACCCCGACATTGTCCGAACTGATATTTCAGATACTATGATATGGAGAGCATTTCTGAGGAAAACCTTACCTCTTATCTGCTCATGCTGCTCTCAGCAAAGCCTCCTGAAATTAAACCTCAGCACTTATACTTAACCACAGCGCATAAAGCTCAAACACTGCATTTACCGCTGATTCGGGATATCTTTTTTGAAAGCAAGGACTTCGAGCATAATTTAAATTAATGCTGAGTTTTTTTTTCCCGTCCACCACTTTCTCTCGTTCTCTCTCTCTCTCTTCTCTCTCTTTCTTATCCCTCGCCTTCTTTCTCTTCCTCTCTCTTCAGCTCTGCTCCCGACTCAGGGATGAACGAGAAGCAGAGCTGCCAGGAACCGAAGGACAAGTTTCAAGATGACAGGACAGACTAAGCAAGTGGGAAATCGAGTGAGGTGTGGAAAAGTCTGCGGTGATTAACTTTGGCGGAAGGCTAGAAGTGGAAATTTTGAACGCAGTTGTTGTATCTGTGCCCTGAACAGAACATTACGCTGCCGTGAAACATTGTCAATGATGTATTGGGGTGGTGGCCTGGACACCATGTTCTTAATGACCTCCACGACCGTTATTTCGTCTCGTTTCAATGGATTAAAGATCTACTTTGGACGCGCAAAGCAAAGTAAAATAACGTGCAATGACAGTGGAGAAATTTCAACTTTGGTCAACAGTACAATGTTGCGAGAGGCAGATTTCAGGAGTGAAATGCAAATCTTCGAAAACGCCGAATATATTTGCGGAACTTGAACCAGAATTTGGAATGGGAGGTGGTCTGCTCTTAGACCCATCGTGAGGTACACATGTGTCAATGTAGGGTTGGAGTTAAACATTGTTAGTGGGAAATTAGTTGTCTGCGATTTCGTTGGCAAGAATGAGTAAGGGCAATATTGATCAAATATACCAAATGGCCACGGTTGGCAAGAGGGAAATGTTCGGCCAAATGGAGTCGAGACGTCGCAGGTTCATGGTTGAATAACGAGAGACAGACAATGTGGTATCATCACACAGAGACTGAAGGAATAGCTTAATGGAGGCTGACAAGAGTGGTGGTATTTCCTGAAATAAAAGGTACGACAAAAATTAATCATCATCCAATACTTTCCTTTCGTGACAATATAGCAATGTTTCTAATAGTTCCGAAGATATATTATGGGAAATGATAATCAGTTTAAGAACGCGGGGTGAGTTGAATGGATTATGGGATTTAGTGGAAAGATTTTTCAGACAGGAAAAGACATGGCAGAATTTATGGTGGAATCTGAACTTCTGTGGTATTGATAAAGGTAAACAAATGGAAATTAAATATAAAGGTCAAAAAGCTGCACCTGCAATATCGATGCGATACGAGATTAGGTGGTCAATCGTTTCAATGGTCAAGGTCCGATTCTTCGCACCGAATGGTCCGTTTCTGTGTTGTGAAATATTCATAAAACGTATACAATTTGCAGCCGGCTTGCTCTCATCGGATTGCCTGGGCCCGCAGCGCAGGCGTTCTGAACTTGATTTCGGCATGTTGAATTCATGAGGTGTAAGTGACCTCTGTGATTTTGTCGTTTGCAGAACTGAAACCTTAGGAACGACAAGACAGCGTCGAACGTGGAAGGCTTTTCCGCACTTCAACTGCGCAATTAAGCTTACTCTGCCGTAAAGCCTACGCGATGACACCAATGTCATAAATAACTGGTATTTGAAAAAGACAGTTTGGTTATCTAAAGGTACAAAGAAAAGTTTTGTTTGCCGCTGCTGAATTTCCATGATACAGGACAGAAATTTCAATCGTCTCCTCTGCAAATTGTCCACAGAACACCGAAGCAAATTGTTCGTAAGAGTTAAAAATGTTACACAATGACGCAATTTTAAATATAGCCCATATCGAGTGTTTGTTCAGTGGCTTGTAGCTTATGTCACTGAGGAGATCAGTAATTGGCTTAATGGGCATTCCTCCTGTTGCAGAAGTACTCCTCGAACCAGCGCATGTGGGCAGTTGGTATATTTCGTACAAATGATCGATGCTTCATCAAAAAATGTGATATCCAGCAATTTACTACATCGTTAGCATTTACTGTCCTGTACTTGCAGCTGTCGGTATTCCAGGTAAGGTAATGGAACCGACTTTTATATGTGAGACAGAGTCATTAAATTACACACTCCAACGACGAACAGCAGCGTCTTGTTGTCCAGCTGCTCAGTCCATTGTATCAACTCAGTTAATAAACACTGCAAAGAGAAACACGTTGTATTTAGTTTTTAAAACGTGATTTATGTTACGTTGACACCTTTATTGTTGAAAGGAGTTTGAATACGCTTTATTATACATTTACTTCTTTATATTTCTGACATTTATATCATGAAGTGCAAAACTAACTTGTTTCATTTATGATATCCGATATCAGAAACATCTAAGTCCGCTTTCGAACACACAATCCTGTAGATTCCACCCCATCTTTATCTGCCGTCAAAGACTGTCAGAACATCACTCCGCTGAAGCCTGTGTGGTTTGCCAGCTAACACAGAGTTACTGCTGGGTCCGATATGGCCCGGGATATCAATCTTTGGTTTGGAGCAGTCCCAGGATAATATGAACAAGAATTCAGTGACGACAGCGAGTCTGACCCCTGTTCAAACAGGCAGAGAGGCTTTGGGGAAGGAGAATCAGAGGACAGGCTACAAAAGTAGTAAGGTGGATGGACCAAAGTGCGTTTACTTAAATGCAAGAAGCGTCACGAAAAAGAGAGATGAACCGATGGCTTGGATAAGTATGGGGGACTATGATAATGCGGCAGGATGAAGGTGCAGTGGGGACCGAGCAGGAAAAAGATGCAGTGGGGATAGAGAAGGGTTAAAGTGCAGTGGGGACCGGACACGTTGCAGGTGTAATGGAGACTCGGCAGTTTGCGTCAGGGGTACATCCTGGACACATTTAACAAACTTCGTCCCTTCTAAGCTATTGACACTAAGCAGGTTCCAGTCTATATTTGGGAAGTTGAAGGCTCCCATTATAACAACCCTGTTATTTTTGCTTCTCTCCAAACACACTGCCTTCCAAACTGCTCCTCTATATCTCGACTTATAACGGGAGGCCTATAGAATGCTCCCAGTAGAGTAGCTGCGCCTTTCCTATTCCTTGCTTCCACCCATATGAACTCAAGAAAGGATCCTTCTGCCACATCCTCCCTTTCCGCAGCAGTAACAGTGTCCCTGACCAGTATTGCAACCCCTGCTCACTTCTCCCTCTTCTCTGTCCTTTAAAACTGATAACCACGAATATTCAATATCCACTCCTACCCTGACGTCAGGCACGTCTCTGTAACAGCTAAAATATTATAGTACCCCATACTTATCCAAGCCCTCAGTTCATCTGCCATTTTCCTGACGACTCTTGCATTTCAGTAAGCGCGGTCCATCCACCTTAATACTTTTGTCGCCTGTACTCTGTTTCTCCTTCACCAAAGTTTCTCTACCTGTTGATCGAATTTTTCCCCATCCCCTTCTTCCTCTGACCTAATCCTCCGGTTCCCTTCCCCCTCACAAACTAGTTTAAACCCTCCCGAACCACCCCAGCAAACCGAGCCGCAAAGATATTGTCCCCCTTCTGGTTCGGGTGTAACTCGTCCTCTCTATACAGGTTCCACCTTACCGAAAAGAGATCCCAATGATCCAGAAATATAAAACGTTCCCTCCTGCACCAAATTCTCAGCCACTGGTTGATCCGCCACCTCCTCCTGTTCCTGCCTTCACTGTCGAGTGGCACTGGCAGCATTCCCGATATTGCTACCTTTGAGGTCCTGTTCCTCAGTCTTCTGCCAAGCTCCCAAAACTCGCTCTTCAGTACCTCATCCCCCTTCCTACCTATTTCGTTGGTTCCAGCATTAACCACGACTTCTGGCTTCTCTCCCTCCCGCTCAAGAATCCTGTGGACCCGATCAGTGATATTCTGGATCCTCGCACCTGAGAGGCAACATACCATCGGGATTCATGCTGAATGCCACAGAACCTTCTCTCTGTTTCCCTGAATATCGAGTCCCCTATCGCTACTGCATGTCTCTTTTCCACCCTTCCCTTCTGATCAGCAGTACCAGTCCCAGTGCCAGAGACCTGGTTACTGCAGCTGGGCTCCTGCAGGTCATCCCCTTCGACAGCCTCCAAGGCATAAAACCTGTTTCTGAGGGGAACAGCCTCCGGGGTTCTCTGCTCTGTCTTCCTGTCTGACTTCGACTTCCTCTTCCCTCCCCTGAGAGTCACTATTCTATCTGGCACCTGGACCCCAGAAGTACCTGCTCTAAGGGGGGATGTGTGTCTCCTGATGTACCGTGTCTACATAACTCTCCCCCTCCCTTATGCTGCGCAGTGTTTATGGCTGCAAGTCCAGCTCATCTACTCTGAGCCGAAATTCCTCCAGCCTCAAGCACTTGCTGCAGATGTGGTCATCGCGGACCACACCAAGGTCCACGCGCTCCCACATCAAACAGCTGCAGCATATGACCTTGCCCTCCATCTGACTACCTATTTCCCCCCTAGTTAATCCCACCTACAAATCTATAATAGACAGCGGGTAAACCTTACCTTTACCTATTTCGCAACTACTTACCCTCCTTGCCCCTTTATATCGAAGCCCCTTGAGCCGAAGCCCAGGACACTCTACTTCTTCTCACTCCACTGTCCTCTCCGACGCTGCTCGCTCGATAAAAGGTCCGCCTTTTAAACTTTCCGCGCTCTCCCGCTGACGTCACGCGCCTGCACACTCGAGCCCCGCTCCTCATAAAGGTGGGAAAGAAAAAGAAATCTGCTCCGAAGTGCTCCGAGTCCTGCCGAGTCCAGACGAATCGAGTCCCAGGAGTCAGATTCCCGCTGCTCGGGGTGAGCCTCGTGGTGGCCAGGGGTGACACTCACGGTTTTCAGCCGTCTGTCTCTCGGTGGTCAGGGTTCAGACTTCTGATGGTCAGCGGTGACAATCGCGGTTTTCAGTTGTTGTTCCTTACTTCCACACATAAGGATTCGAGAGAGGAGCAACCAGTACCACTGGTTTTCAGTAGTAATCTCGGTGGTCAGGGTTGACACTCCGGGTGTCAGCAGTCAGTATCCCATTGTTCAGGGTTCAGACCTCGGTGATCAGGGCTTAGACTTCCGTTACACATGGATTGGAACCGCGGCGGTCAGCTCTGATTGTTACGGTGGTCAGGGACGACAATTTCTGTACTCAGGCGTGGTACTGCCGGTGGTCAGTCTTCAGACTCCCAGGGGCCAGGGGTTAGACAACCGCTGGTCAGTGGTGACACAGCCGGTGGTCAGGGGTGATACTCCCGGTGGTCACGGTGGCAGGAGTGTGACTCCCTGTGGTCATGGCTCATACTCCCTGTGGTTCGTTGTAAGAGTCTCGTTGGCTAGGAATAAGACACCCGATGGTCAGTGGTGATACAACCGGGGGTCAGGAGTGACAGCCGCCGCGGTTATGGGTTATACTGATGGTGGTCAGGGATTAGAGCGGGCGGTCAGGGGTCTAACTTCCGGTTTTTAGTGGTGAGACTCCCGGTGGACAGGAACAGAATCACGGAGGTCAGGGGTGACACACCCTGTGGTGAGGAATATGATTCACTGCGGTGAAAGATCAGTCACACGGAGGTCTGAGCGATATTGCTGTTTGTCAGGGGTGACAACCTGGTGGTCAGTGCTTACACTACAGGTTTTCAGTGCTTGGACTCCCGGTGGTCATGGGTGAAACTCGGGGTGATGAGAGGTATGCATCCCGGTGGTCCGGGGTTAGACCCCCGGTGGGCAGGGGTTGTTTTCCCGGTAGACAGGGGTCAGACGCCCGGTGGGCAGGGATGACAACCGTGGTCGTCAGTTATGACAATTCCGATAGTCAGGGGTTAAACTCCAGGTGGTCAGTCTTCAGACTCCTGCTGGCCAGGGATCTCGGTGTTCAGGGCTCAGATTCCCGGAGGTCAGGTGTCTGAAACCCAGTAGTCAGGGGTGAGAGTCCTGGTGGTCAGGGGTCTGATTCACGGTAGTTAGAGGTCACATTGCCGGTGGCCAGCAGTGAGATACCTGGTGGTCAGTGGTGCCACTCCCGGCGCTCATGGGTCAGATTCTCGTGGTCAGTGTCAGACCCAAGAAGGTTGTGGAGGGAAGATCCCGGTGGTCAGGTGTGAGACTCCCTGTAGTCAGGGGTGACACTCACGGTGGCCTGGGGTGACACTCAAACCGTTCAGGGGTCAGAATCTCAGTAGTCAGGGTTCAGCTCCGCATTGTCAGGGGTGGACTCCCGGTCGATAGGTGTGACACTCGTATGTCAGTGGGATGATTCACTGTGGTCAGTGTTGAGACTCACAGTGGTCAGTTGTCAGTCTACTGATAGTCAGTGTTGATAATTCCGAAGATCAAGGGTCAGATTCCCGGTGGTCAGTGTCAACCTCCGGTTGGTCAGTGTTCAGATTCCCGGTGTTGAGGGGTGCCACTCCTGGTGGTCAGGGATGAGTCTTTCGGTGGCCAGGGGTCAGACAACCGGTGGTCAGTGGTGAAGCTACCGGCAGTTAGGCGTGAGACTCCCAATGGCCATGGATGACACTCCCGGTCGTCAGGAGTGAGACTCCAGGTGGTTAGTGGTGAGAATTTCTCTCAGGTGTAGGATACGCAGTAATAATCAGTGCGACTATCGGTAGTCTGTAGTGACGCTCACTGTGCTCTGCAGTGATTCTTCCGGCGGTTCGCCGTCTGATTCCGGTGGTCAGGGGTCAGACTACCGGTACCTAGAGGTGAGACACCCGTTGGTCAATGTTGACCCTCCCAGATTCAGGGGTGACATTCCCGCTGGTCATAAGTCAGACTCCCGGTTGTCAGGGGTGACACTGCCGTGGTCAGGGATGAAACTGCCAGTAGTCATTGTTAGACGGTCGGGGCAGTACTCCTGTTGTCCAGAGGTGAGACACCTGGTGGTCAGTGGTGACACACCCGTTGTCGAGGGTGACACACACCCTGTTCATTGTCAGACACGCAGTGGTCAGGGGAAAATATTCCAGAGAACAAGGATAAGATTGCTGTTCAGGGGTAACACTTTTGCTGGTCAGAGGTCAGACTGCCAGTCTTCAGCGGTGAGACTCCCGGTGGTCATCGGTGACACTCCGTCTGGCCTCCTGTGACAAAATCGGTGTTCAGGGGTCAGAAGCCCAGTCTCCCGATGGACAGGATTGACACACCAAATGGTCAGCGGTCAGACTTCCGTTAGTCAGTAGTCGGAGTCCCGGTGGTCGTGGGAGGCACTCCTGGTGGTCAGGAGTCAGATCCACAGTTGTTCGGTGAGAAGCTTCCAGTGGTCAGTTCTGACACGCCCTGAAATCACGGGAGATTCTCCCTGTGGCCAGAGGTGGAACTCCCTGTGTTCATGGATGAGACTCCCGCTGATCAGTGTTCAGAATCCGGGTGGTCAAGGTCACATTCTGTTGGCCAGAAGTGAGGCTCCGGCTCGTGAGGGTTGAGACTCTCGGTGATTAGGGTTCAGTCTCCCGGTGTCAGGGGTGTGACTCGAGTGGTCATGTCTCGGGCACCCCGTGGTCAATTGTCAGATGCCCAGTGGTCAGGGGTTAGATGCCCGGTTGATAGGATCCAGACTCCCTGTGGTCAGGAATGAGTCCCGCGGTGGTTAGGGCTGTGTGTTCTGGTGGTCGGAAGTGACAAATCCGGTGGTGAGCAGTAATACTCCCGGCGGTCATGAGTCAGACTAGCAGTGGTTATTGGTGACGCCCCGGTAGTCCGGTTTAAAATTCGCGGTGGTCAGCGATGAGCCTCTGGGTGTCCGGGGTGACACACTGTTCGGGAGTCAGAGTCAGACTCCCGGTGGTTAGAGATGAAACTCGCGATGGTCAGGAGTCGGACTGCTGTTGGTCAGGGAGACTCTACCGGTGGTCAGTCTTCAGGCTCCCGGTGGCCCGACTCCCTGAGCTCAGCGGTGATACTGCCGGTGGGCAGGGATGACACTCCGGTTGACAGGAGTGACATCCCCGTGGTCAGGGATTAGTTACCTCGTCTCAGGGGTCAGACACTTTGTGGTCCTGGGTGACATTCCCGGTGGTCAGCTGTCAGGGGTGACACTCCCGGTGGTTAGCCTTCAGGCTCCCACTGGCCGGAGTTCAGGGGTGAGTCTCACAGTGGTCAGCAGTGAGAGTCCCGGAGGTCAGGGTGACAGTCGCAGTGGTCAGGTGTGACACTTCCGGTCGACAGGGGTCAGAATCCACAAGGTCAGGTTTGACACTCTCTTTGATCAAGTATGAAACTACAGGTGGTCAGGAGTTGGACTCCCGGTAGTCAGGGGTCAGTCTCCACGTGTCAGAGGTCAGGCTCCCTATGCTCATTGGTGTCATTCCCGGTGGTCAGTCTCCCGGAGATCAGGGGTCAGACCCACGGTGGTGGGTGTGAGACTCCAAGGGGTCAGAGTCGATACTCACGGTGGTGAGGTCTGAGAACCCCAGTGGTCAGGGGTGACTCTCCCGGTGGTCAGTCTTCAGGTTGTCGCGGACCGGGGGTCAGGCAACCGGACGTCAAGGGTGAGTCTCACAGTGGGCAAAGGGTGACTCCCGGAGGTCACGTGATTCTCCCAGTGGCTAGTGGTGATACATGGTGGTCAGGGTTCTGATTCCCGGTGGTCTGTGGTCATACTCCAGGTGGCAGCGGTGAGACACCCGTTGATCTCTGATGTCACATCCGGTGGTCAGAGCGTTGACACTCCCGGAATTCGAGTCAGAATGGTGGTGGTCAGGTGAAACACCACGGTAGTCAGGGTGACACTCACAGTGGTCAGGCGTGACACTCCTGGCGGACAGGGGACAGAATCCGCGTGGTCAGGGGTGACATGCACGACTTTCAGGGATCAGCCTCCCGGTGGTCACGGCTGGAGTTCTCCGTTGCCAGGCGTCAGATTACCGGTGGTCTCACTCCCGGTGGTCAGTTATGATATTCCGTGTGGTTAGGGGTCATACTTCGGCTGGCCAGAGATCAGTGGGCAGACACGGAGATTAGGGGTCTTACTTCGGCCTCTCAGTGGTGACCCACCCGGTGGTCAGGGTGACTCTGCGTGTGGACTGAAGCGAGACTCACGTTATGAGGTGTGACACTCCTGGTGATAAGGGGTCAGTCTCTCGGTAGTCGGGGATCAGACTCCGGGTGGTCATGTTTCAGTCTCTTGGTGATCAGGGTTCAGACGCCCGGTTTTCAGGGGTTATATCGACGGTTGATAGGGTTCAGACTCCCCGTGTTCGGGGATGAGTCCCACCGCGGTCGGGTGAGGGTTGCGGTGGTCGGAAGTGACAAATCCACTGGTCAGCGGTGACAGTCCCAGCCGTCATGAGTCAGACTCGTGGTGGTCAGTGGTGACACTCCGGTAGTCAGGTGTGATACTCGTGGTGGTCAGGGGTTAGATTCGCGGTGGTCAGGGGTCAGACCCACGCAGGTCATGAGGTCCCTCCCGTGGTCAATGGTCAGACTGCAGATAGTCAGGTGTCAGTCTCCCCGTGGTCAGGGTTCAGACATCGATGGCCGGTGGTTTTGGTGTCAGATTCCCGGTGGCTCGGGATGAGACCCGCAGAGGTTCGTGGTGAGTGTTCCGTTTGCCAGCGGCGAGACAGTCTGTGTTCAGGGGTCATATTCTCGGAGGTCATGGGTGAGTCTCCCAGTGATCAGTGTCAACACTTCCGGAAGTCACGGGTGATTCTTCCGCTGGCTACGGGTGACACTCACACCTATGGTGAGACTCCCTGTGGTCAGGGTTCTGAATTCCGGTGGTCAGGGGTCAGACACCCGGTAATCATGGGTGACACTCCTGGCGGTCATGAGTCAGATTGGCGGTGATCAGGGGAGACATCGCGTTAGTTAGTGGTGACACTCGTAGTGGTCAGGTGTGGCAATCCCTGTGGACAGGGGTCAGAGTCCCGGACGACAGGGGTGACACTCCCTGTGGTCAGAGGTCAGATTCCCAGTGGTTAGTCGCGAACTTCCCGGTTGTCAGTGGTTGGCTCCTTGTCGTCAGGTTTGGAATCCCGATGGTCAGTGGGGACACTCCCAGTGGTCTGTGTTGACCCTCCCGCTGGTCAGGGGTCAGATTCTTGGTGGTGAGGAGTGACACTCCTGGTGGTGAGGGGTGAGAATCTCGGTGTTCAGGGGTCGGATTCTCGATGGTCATCACTGACATTCCCGGTGGTCAGGGGTGACAAATCCGGTGTCAGGGGTGACTCTGCCGCTGTAATGAGTCAGACTCCAGGAGTTCAGGGCTGACGCTCTCTGTGTTCAGGGATCAGACTCTCGGTGACCAGAGGTGGGACTCCGGGTCGTCAGGGGTGAGACTCCCAGTGGTCATGGGTCAGACACCTCGTGACCATAGGTGAGGTGGCCGGTGGTCAGTGGTGACCCCACCGTTGGTCAGGGATGACACTCACGGCGGTCATGAGTCAGTCTGCCGGTGGTCAGGGGTGACACTCCGTTGGTCAGGGGATAGTTTCCCGGAGGTTAGGGGTGATACTCCCGGTGGACAGGGATCAAGTCCAGGTGGTCAGGATTGATACTCCAGGTGGTCGGGGTGGACAGGGGTGAGACTCCCGGTGGTCAGGGCTCAGACTACTGGTGCCCAGGGCTGAACCTCCCAGCGGACAGGTGTGAGACTTCCGATGGCCAGGCGTGACACTTTCGGTCGTATGAGTGAGAGTTCCGGTGGTCAGGGCTCATAATATCGCTGGTCAGGGCTTGGATACGCCTTGGTCAACGGTGGGACACCCGGTGATCTGTGGTGTTGCTCCTAGTGGTCAGGGGTGAGACTTCTAGTGGTCAGGGGTGTGACTTCCGGTGGTCAGGGGTCAGACTCCCGGTGGTTAGAGTTGAGTCTCCCGGTGGTTAGTTCTGGCACACCCTGTGTGACGGGTGGTTCTCCCGGTGGTCAATGGTGACAATCCTGGTGTTCAGTGGTGAGTCTCACGGTGATCAGTGTTCAGATTCCCGGTGGTCAGGGGTCAGATTCCCGGTGGTCAGGGGTCAGACTCCCGGTGGCAGAGGTGAGACCCGGTGCCGTCAGGGATGAGAATCCAGGTGGTCATGTCTCAGACTCCCGGTGGTCAGAGTCCAGGCTCCCGGTGGCAGGAGTGTGATTCCCTGATGTCATGGGTCAGACCCCCTGTGGTCAGTTGTAAGACTCTTGTCGGCCAGTGGTGAGATATCAGTTGGTTACTGGTGACACACGTGGTGGTCGGTGTGACACACTCCGCGGTCATGAGTCAGTTTGCCGGTGGTCAGCGTTGACACCTCGGTTGTCAGGGGTGAGAGCCCCACTGGTCGTGGGTCGGACACCCGGTGAACAGGGGCAGAATCCTGGAGATCAGGAATGATACGCCCTGTGATCAGCAGTCAGATTCACGGTGGTCAGTGGTGACACTCTCTGTGGTCTGGGGTCAGATTCGCCGTGGTCAGCGGGACGCTCCCTGTGATCAGGGTGAGCCTCCCGATGGTCAGAGTTGACATTCACGGTGGTTAGGGGTGAGTCTCCGTGTGGTCAAGGGGAGACTGACGGTGGTGAAGCGTGACACCCACGGTGTTCAGCTATCAGCTTCCCGCTTGTCAGGAGTCAGACTCCCGCTGTTCAGGCGTCACATTCCCCAGGTCAAGGGTGAGTCTACCCGTGGTCAGTGGTGACAATCCCGGATTTCAGGAGTGATTATTTGGTGCCCCGGTTGTCATAGGTGAGACTACCGGTGGTCAGGGGCCTGTTTCCCAGTGGTCAGGTGCTCAGGGGAGAGACTCAGGGATTCAGGGGTCAGATTTCCGGAGGTCAGAGGTGAGTCTCCTGGTGCTCAGGGGTAAGATACCCGGTGTTCAGTGATGCAATACCCGGTGGCAAGGGATGACACTCCCGGCGGACATGAGTCAGACTGGCGGTGGTTGCAGGTGACGCTCCCGGTGGACAGGGGTCAGAATACTGAAGGTCTTTTATGACACTGCATGTGGTCAGGGGTAAGATTCGCGGTGGTCAGTGGGGCCGGTCCCGGTGGTCAGGGGTGAGCGTCCTGCTGGTCCGGGGTGACACTCACGTTGGTCAGAGGTGACATTCTCGGTGGTCAGAGATGACTCTCCGTGCGGTTAGGGGCGCGACTCACGGTGGTGAGGTCAATGGTCAATCTCTCGGTGGTCAGGGATCATTTTAAATTCCAAATGGCAACATTATTTTCATACAAACCAGAAGGGTTTGCATTGGCATAAATCTCCCTTCCTCCATCTGTTAATGGAACACACCAGTACAATTCTAATAGGACACATTCACGATTTCGGAGACGACACTCCCGACAGTCATGTGTCAGACTCACTGTGGTAAAGGGTGACACTGCCGCTGGTCAGAGTTCAAACTCCCGGTCGTTAGCGGTGAGATTCCCGGTGGTCAGGGGTGAAACTCCCTCTTGCCAGGCGCGACACAATCGATGGTCAGGGGTCAGAATCCAGAACCCGGTGGTCAGGGGTGATACACCTGATGGTCAGTGCTCAGAATCCCGTGGTCAGTGGAGGCACTCACTGTGTTCAGGAGTCAGAATCCCAGTGGTCATGGGTGACACTCCGTGGACAGTGGTGAGACTCCGGGCAGTAAGGTTTAAGACTCACGGTGGTCAGCGGAGGTTGACGGTCAGTCTCCCGGGGGTAAGTTCTGACGCAGCCTGTGGTCACGGGCGATGATCCCGGTGGTCAAGGGTGACACTCCCGGTGGTCAGTGTTCAGACTCCCGGTGGACTGTGGTCAGACTCCCGGTGGCCAGAGGTGAGACTCCGGTTCTTCAGGGGTGAGACTCCCGGTGGTCATGGGTCAAGCTCACCGTGGTCATTTGTCAAACACCCGGTGGTTATGGGTCAGACTCCCGGTGATCAAAGTTCATTCTCCCAGTGTCAGGGGTGTGTCTTCTTGTGGTCATGGGTCAGACTCACCGTGGTCATGTGTCAGACACCCGGTGGACAAGGGTCAGGCTGCTGGTCGTCAGGGGGTTAAACTCCTGACGATCAGATGTGAGACTCCCGTAGCCACGGGTGAGAATCTCGATGCTTAGTGTGGGATACGCTCTGGTCATCGATGGGACGACCGGTGGTCTGTGTTGATGCTTCCGGTGGTTTGGGTGAGACTTCCGGGAGTCAGGAGATCAGACTCCCTGTGGTTAGGTGTGAGTCTCCCGGTGGTCGGTTCTAACACATCCTGTGGTCACGGGTGTTCTCCCGGTGGCTTAGGGTGATACCCCCGATGATCAGGGTGAGACTCCCGGTGGTCAGAGGTCAGCGTTCCGGTGGCCAGAGGTGAGACACCGGGTCGTCAATGGTGTGACTCCCGGTGGTTAAGTATCAGACGCCCGGTGGCCAGTGTTCAGGTACCGGTGAGGCCCTGTGGTCATGGCTCAGACTCACCGTGGTCAGTTATAAGACTCCTGTTGGCCAGCAGTGAGACATCCTGTGGTCAGTGGTGACTCACCCGGTGATCAGGCGTTTCCCGTTCCCTTGTCATGAATCAGACTGCTGGTGGCGTGGGGTGACACCCTGGTGGTCGGCGGCGAGAATCCCTGTGGTCAGGTGTCAGACCCGATGTTTAAGGGTGACAATCCAGTTGGTCAGTGGTGACCCGAACGTTGGACGGGGTGGGACTCCCGGCGGTCAGGGGTCAGTCAACCGGTGTTTAAGGGTGATAGTCCATTTGGTCAGGCGTGACCCTAACGTTGGACAGCGGAGAGACTCCCGGTGATCAGGGTTCAGGCGACCGGAGTCAGGGGTGATACTCCCAGCGCTCAGGTGTGAGACTCGTTATAGCCAGGGGTAACACTCCCGGTGGTCAGGAGTGAGAGACACAGTGTTCAGGGGTCAGAATCTCACTGGTCATAGGTTGGATACGTGGTGGTCATTAGTGGACTCCCGGTGGTCTGTGGTGATGCTGCCGGTGGTCAGTGGAGAGACTCTCGGTGGTGAGCGTTCGAATTCCCAGTGGTCATGGGTCAGACTCCCGGTGCCTTGGGGTGAGACAACCGGTGCTCAATGGTGACACTCCCTGGGACAGTTGTCAGAATTCTGGAGGTAAGGGGTGACAATCATTGTGGTCAGGGATCAAACTGCCGCTGGTCAGGAGTGACTCACTCACTGGTCAGAAGTCAGACTCCCGGTGGTCAGGGGTGACAGACCAGGTGGTCAGAGGTTAGACTCCCGGTGGTCAGTGGTCAGACTCCAGGTGATTAGGGGAGATTCTTCCATTGGTCAGGCGTCAGGCTCCCGGTGCTCAGGGGTGTCACTCCAGGTGGACGGGGTGAGACTTCTGACGGTGAGTTGTGAGAATCCCCGTGGTCAGGGTTCAGTCTCCTGGTGGTCAGTAATCTGACTGTAGGTGGTTAGGGGTGAGTCTCCCAGTGGTCAGTTCTGGCACATCCTGTGGTCACGGGCAATTCTCCCGTTGGTCAGGAGGTGAAACTCCTGGTATTCGGAGGTAAGACTTCGGGTGGTCAGGGCTCAGGCTCCTTGTGGCCATTAGTGATACATCGTGTGGTCAGGGTTGTGATTCCCTGCGGTCAAGGGTCAGACACCCGATAGTGTGACTCCTTGTCGTCATGTGTCAGACTCCCCGTGGTCAGTTGTCAGACCACGGTGGTCAGCGGTCAGAATACCTTGATGATACACCCGGCGTTCAAGTGTTAGACTCCTGATGGCCAAGGATGAGACTCCCGGTGGTCAGAGGTGACACTCCCGCCAGGCAGGGGTCAGACTTCCGGTGGCCAGGGCGGACGATCTAGGTGGTCAGGGTTCAGACTCCCGGTGGTCAGCTTTGATATTCCGAATGGTACAGTTGAAAATCCCGATGGCAAGGGTTCATACTCCCGGTGGGCCGTGGTGACTTTCCCGGTGGTCTGGTGTGAAACTGCTGGTGGTCAGGGGCCAGAATCCTTGCAGTTAGCGGCCAGATCACGGAGATCAGTTCCCGCAGGTTAGGGTGATACCTACGGCCGTCAGTGGTCAGACCCGGTGGTCAGGCGGAAGATCCATGTAGTCAGGGGCCAGACAACCGGTGGCCAGGTTTGAGACTCCGGGTGGCCAGGTGTCAGACATTCCGTTCTGATGGGCCAGACTCCTGGTGGCGAAGGCTGAGAATCCGGATGGTCAGGGATGACACTCCCGGTGATCAGGGGTCAGACTCCTAGTGGTCATTGTTAAGTGTGCGTGTGTTCGGCGAGAAATTTTCGGTGGCCAGGGGTGAAAATCCCGGTGATCAGGGGTGATACAATGGGTGGTCTGGTGTCATAGAACCATAGAACCATAGGAACAAAACAGCATAATACAGGCCCTTCGGCCCACCATGTTGTGCCGCCCATATTCCAGGTGATCAATGGTCACACTCCCGGTGGCCAGGCGTGAAACTGCCGGTGGTCAGTAATGATCTCCCGGAGGCAAGGGCGAGTCTTCCTGTGTTCTGGCTTGACAATCCCGGTGGTCAGGGGTCAGAATTTCGGTGGTCAGCGTTGACACTCCCGGAGGTCATGGGTGACCCTCCCGGCGGTCAGGGGTTAGACTTCCTTGGTGCAGTGCTGACACTCCCGGTGGCCAGAGGTCAGACACCTGGTTTCTAGGGTTCAGTCACCTGGTGGTCATGGGTGATATTCCCAGTGATCAAGGGTGACACTCCTGGAGGTGACGGTTCCGACTCCCGATGGTCAGAGGTTACAGTCCCGTTAATCAGGAGTGACAATCCCTGTGTAAAGAGGTCAGACTCCCGGGGTTCAGGACTCAGACTGCCGGTGGTCAGTGGCGACACTTCCGGTGGTCACCATCAGCCTGCTAATGACTAGGAGTGAGACCAACTGTTGTCAGTGGTCAGGCTTCCGTTAGTCAGGGGTGACAGACCCGCTGGTCAGGAGTGAGATACACGGATCATCCCGGTGATCAGGGAAGTTACACCCGCTGGTCATGGGTGACATTCCTGTCTGTCAGCAGTCAGACGCGGTGGTTAGCGGTGATAACACCGGCGGTCAAGATAACCCCTGGTTGTCAGGGGTGACGTTACCGTTGGTCTGGTCTCAGACTCCCAGTGCTCAGTGGCATCACTCCTGGTGATCACTGGTCATACTTCTGGTAACCAGGTATAAGACTCCATATGTGTCCAGGTGTTTATTTGTGGTCAGGCTCCCGGTCGTCACGGGTGACACACCCGCCAGCCAGGGGTGAGATTTTCTCAGTGGTCAGAGGTGACACTCCCGGTGGTCACGGGTGAAACCCCGGTCGCCAGGTGTCAGACATCCTGTTCCCATGGGTCAGATTTCCCGTGGTCAGTGGCGACCCTCCCGGTGGTCACTGGTCAGACTCCTGATCGCCAGGTTTGACA
>JAUZTB010000088.1:217715-239955 GCA_034780895.1 Rhynchobatus australiae | reverse complement strand
CATTCTCTATCAACCTTTCAACACACCAACACACCCCCTCTTCTTCACTCCCCCACGCCCTGTACTCCCTTCCACAGCCCCCTCTCTACCCATTCACATTTCCCCAGCTCTTCCCCATCCCTAAACCCTCTTTCCATACATTTCTCCCCGAATTCTCCCCCTATCACCCACCACCCCTCCGCCCACTTTTCTCACCCTCTCCTACCGCTCTCCAGTCTCTCCCCAACTACTCCCTTTTCCCAAATGATTTCCTATTTTCCTTAAACCTGTCCAAACACTTTCCTCATCCGATTCCCGACCTGTCCCCCTCTTCGCCACCCCACTCTGCAAGATACCCCACGACCACTTTTCGTCTCTCTCCGCTTCGCCAGCCCTCTCCAACTCCTCTCCAAACTTTTCTCCCAACTCTTTCTACACCGTTTCTCACTCATTCTTCTCGCTCTCTCTTTATCCGTCTGACTTTCTCCCACAACTCATGAGATAATGCAACTGCCCTATCGGTGAGTGAGGTTTCGGGCTATGGCTGCAGTGCACCGCTGATGTTATGTCGGTGGCTGGGCCTGTGGGCTGCTGTTAGAGTGTACCGCTGGTGTTCTGTCGGTGACGGTCGCTGTGTGCTGATGTTACAATGTACCGCTGGTTTTCTGTCGGTGGCTGGGGCTGTGGGCTGATGATACAGTGTACCGCTGGTGTTCTGTCTGTGAGGGACTGTGGGCTAACGTTACACTGTACCGCTGGTGTTCTGTCTGCGAGGGACTCTGTGGACTGATGTTTCAGTGTGCCGCTGGTGTTCTGTCCGTGAGGGGGGGCTGTGGGCAGAGGTTACACTGAACTGCTGGTGTTCTGTCAGTGAGGGATGCTGTGGGTTGGTTACAGTGCACCGCTGGTGTTCCTTCGTTGAGTGACGCTCTGGACTGATGTTACAGTGCAACGCTGGTCTTCTGTCGGGGAGGGAAGCCCTTGGCTCACATTGCAGTGTAAACTGCAGTGCTGGGTGCTGGACGCCGCTGCTGCAAATCACTGGGACTGTTCCTCAAAAGCAGGCTCTCTGTGCTGTTGAAGTGTCCCGTCTCGCATTTTTCTCAAGACAGACACAAGGTCGACACCAAGAGAGCAACTCAGAACTGAACTGACCACAGTTTATTGAGTTCACTTTGCCGATTATAAAACAAACACCGAGTATCTTTCTGACGTACGGGTAAAATAACCTGCTTGCAATTCAGTGCCATTCGTACACAACGGACGTGCGACAATGAGTGGCAGGTGGAATAATCAGTCCCCTTTATCAATGTCATTCCACAACAGACGCAGTTGCAGTACCTTCTCATTCTTCACACAAATTCATAGTATGCTGATTTTAAATCGCAGTTCAGCGCCGTTTCCGAGACGGCTGCAGGACTGGGGGTCAGTCAGTGATTTTCACAAATCATCACGGGAATATACACAGGCTGCTGAATGGACTGGATGAAAATTCCATCTCAACACACTCAGCAACGTGGCCAGAAAGTTTACCCCTCTGGCTAATAGTTCATCAGCTCACTAACTGGTATCAGTCGTGTCCCAGACTGCACCTCACCCCAGACACTGGATGCCATCACTGGTGGCCCAGACTGAGCTCCACCCCGGAGACTAAATGCGATCACTCGTGTGCCAGACTGTCCTGGGACCTTCCTTTCTGTGAAATTCTCCACCACCCAAGAGGGGCTATAGAGCCCCAGTTATCCGTGGCAACGTTCTGGTCATGTGGCAGCTGTAGGATCGCGTGTCAGCGGGAATCGCCTTGACGTCACAGCGGGATGGACGCGGCACCGCTCCAGCTGGGAACCGTTACGGCCGTTGTGATTTAAACCAGGAAAACGGGCGTTTAAAGGGGAGGGAGGGAAACCGGCCAAAAAATATTCCCATCGCTCGGGAGGGAATGTCTGTGCACTGGGACTTTCACAGGTCCACATTCAGTCCGCGTCTGGTTCCCTGCAGCGACTTCAACTGATTCCGTCCGTCTGGACTGAACTGATTCCCCCGCAGCCTGAAACAGAGTGAAGAATAAAGAGGGAATAAACAGATGACACATCAGTGTCAGTGAATGGGGAGCGGGGTTAATGTTTCAACAACACTGACAGACAATTATCACCAGAAAAGCCCGCAGATCCACATATTTTATCACATGAAAGATGAATGCAAACACTCACGTGATCCACTGCAGACTCGGGAGGGTCAGGATGAGGCGGCGGAGAGTGGGGACAGATCGGTCTGTGAGGGTGTTTAGTCCCAGGCCCAGATCCCTCAGTGAGCGGTTTGTACTAAGAGCGGAGGCGAGATCCTCGGCACCAGAATCTGTGAGACGGTTCATCCCAAGCCTGGAGATGGGAGAGAGTGAGGGTGACACAGAGAGACAGGAGACGGTATAAGTCCCCAAGGATTATCAGGAGTACAATTACTGACCACATTGATGTTCAGTGTCAGACGCCCAGTGATGGTAAACACAATCTCTCACAGTCTGGGACTTACCACAGTTTCTGTATTTTACACTCTGTGTCCCTCAGAGCCGCAGACACCAGTTTCACTCCCGAATCTCCCAGGTCATTTTTCCCCAGTCTAAATACAGAGTGAGGAACAAACTGATTTACAACCAGGGTCCAGTCAGAGTCTGACATAAAAGGAAATAACTCGGATATTACATGAGACATATCATTAAATTAATTACAAAGTACACCTCTGAGTGCCATCCTCTGGTCACTCACGGAATGTCAGTAATTTATCCAATAACATGCTGTGTAAACTCCCTCCCTTCAGTCACAGTGTGTGTGAGAGCGAGCGAGAGAGACTGGTCGGAGGAGGGGGGGAGTCACCCACACGTAGCGCGTTAGGAGGGGAGAAAAACACGGCAGCTGAGGAAGGGAGAGGGAGAGTTACACTGTGTGGGGAGGGGCGGTGTCTGTATGGGGAGGGCGTGTGAGAGAGGCCGGGCTGGGGATGGGGAGGGAGAGAGAGTGTCCGAGGGTGTGGATGACAAAAGTGGACGTGCCGGTGGCAGGAGAGTAGCGGGGCAGGGAGTGGGAATGTGACCGTACCGGGATGGTGGGGAGGGATTGTGGACCTGCCAGGGATGCAGTATTGAAGGAGAGTGGACGCGCCGGGGGTGGGGGTATCGGAAGAGTCCCGCCGATGGACTGAGTAAGGGAGAGCGAGAGTTACACTGAGCGGGAGCGAGACAGTCCGCACCGTGGTTTGCGGGGGAGCGGGCCCGGGGTTGAGGAGAGGGAGTGCGGCTGGGCCAGAGTGCGAGTTGTGAAGTGAGGCCAGGCCGGGAATGGAAGTGCAGAGTGACCGGACCGGGGATGCGGGGATAGTGGACACGCCGGGTGTCGAGTGGGAGGGACAGCGGAAGGGCCGAGGTTGAGGAAGCCGACAGTCGCAACGAGGACGGCGACAGGGGAGAGAGGTCCGCCGAGGGAACAGATAAAAGAGAGAGTTGCACCGGGAGGGTCAGGTGCTGGAGGGAGTCACACAGAAGCAATTAAGATCGGGACTGTTTTACAGTTTGTAAATAAAACAAATGAAACGTTACCCCAAGACCTGGCAGTTGTGCAGCCCGGGACCCAGCCGCTGGAGACCTTCACATTGAATGTGGCAGTTCCACAGATCGAGCTGTTTTATTGTATCACATAGCCCAATGACATGAGACAGGACGGCGCAGTCAATCGCAGCCAGTCGTAATCCACTGAATGAAAGTGTTTCCACGGATCCCAGTGCGGCCTGAGCCAGTCCACGGTTCTGAGACTCAAACAGGTAGTGCAGTGAGTTCAGGAGGCTCCTTTTACCAGCTGCACTCCCTGTGTTTCCAATCTGACGTTTAAACTCACACTTCACCCAGTTAATCACTCGGCATGTTGTTTGGTGGGGAAATGGACCCAGAAACTCCTCCAGGCCCCGAGATGACCCTGGGGAGGAGAGACCGGCAACAAAACGGAGAAATACCTCAAATCGCCCGTCTTTCGAGCTGTGGGCTTCAGTGAGGAATTTCAGGATATCCCCAGGATGCGGAGTCAGGAATTGTGCGAGTGCGGCTACAAACTCTTGGATGGTGAGGTGTGAGAATGTGTACACCACACTCCGGCCAGAATCGTCTCTCTCCAAAAGTTCCATCAGGAACCCGGACAGGAACTGAGAAGGCTACTTGATCAAATCTCCATCTGTAAACACAATCTTCTTCTCGGACACTCCTGTGAAGGCCATCTGACCAACCCGCAGTAACATATCACGGCGGCTTTCAATCTCACGCCCGTGGTTTTTCAGGATATTGTAAATATAGCAGGAATATAGTTGAGTGATGGTCTTGGGAGCTCGCTCCGGGTCCCTGTGTCTTTGTGTGAAGAAGGGGTCCAGTGTTAGACCGAGGATACAGCAGACGGAGGGGTTGTAGCTCATGGTGTACAGGATCTCATTCTCCTCCACGTGTTTGAAAACAGCTGCTGCCACCATTTGATCTTCAAAAAATCTGTGGAAATATTCCTTCCGTTCCTCCCCAACAAATCCCAGGATTTCAGCCCAGACGCTGATCTCCGACTTTTCCAGTAAATGTAACACAGTGGGACGGGTGGTAACCAGCACTGAACAGCCTGGGAGCAGCTTGTGCTGAATTAAACTGTGCACAATGTCAGACACTTCACACAGCCGCTCAGGATCTGTGCACATGTGCTGAGGTTCTGTGTCTCTCCGACTGTCAGCAAAATCGATTCTGTGCTTGAATTCATCCAAACCATCGAATATAAAGAGCAATCCCTCTGGGTTCTTCCAGACCTCTCCCAGAATGTTCCCAAAGTAAGGATACTGATCCAGAACAAGTTCCCTCAGGTTTGTTCTGCAATTTATGGTGCTTAAATGCCGGAATTTGAAGCTGAAGACAAATTGGAAGTGCTGGTATAATTTCCCCGTGGCCCAGTCATAAACAATCTTTTGCACCAGCGTTGTTTTTCCAATCCCTGCGACTCCGGCCACTGCTGCCGAGCTCCCAGATTTGGATTCACTCTGGGAAAAGCTGCTCTCGAACAATTTATCGCACCGGATTTTTTCCAGCTCTCCCCGGAGATGTTTCCCTCTCCACTCCTCATGGTCCCGGCCTCTTGCCAGCAGCTCATGTTCCACAAGTATCCGATCTCGAACAGTGGGAATGATCGTGAGCTCAGCGTATCGATCAACCAGCTGGAAATTCTTCAGCTTCTTCCTCATTAGGATCATGTTCACTCTCAGTGTCTCACTTTGTGCCCGCAGAGTCTCCTTGTGTTTCTGTTGAATATCTTCAAGGGAAAAGAGGGAATATGCCCTCACGGTCAGATGTGCAAAGCAAAGAGAACTTATAAACTCCAAACCATATTAAGATGACAAGACATAATTCAATGCATTCAGGGATGTTATAGCCGAAAGTAAGACTCGGCTCACAGACAAGTGACACGGCGGTCTATATTGGTCACAAAAATATCAGATCCTCCCATTTTGGTATTAACTGAGCTGTGAAGGTGAACGTCCCCCCATTACTTTATGATATTCTACCTGCCCCCCTCATAAACACCTTCTGTTACAACTGCATTTGTCATTCTGTTGTTGTCCAATCTTTGAGAACCGTTGTCCTGATCCGGTGTGTGAGGATGGGAGCAGGGCATTGGGTATTCTGGCAAAGGGACAGATTGCGGATTCACTGTGATTGCATCAAAATAAAACAGATTGTGCTCGAAATGCTCAGGTCGGGCAGCATCAGGGTAGAACGTTCAGGTCGATGACTTTTGAAGTATGTTGCAGAGAAGGGAGAGGGAAGGGGATGTCTGAAATGGGGTGAAGACCAAGAAGTGTCAATGATGCACCTGGTGGTGGTTCAGGACAGGAACGGGTGACTGCTGCTGATCTGTCTGGTGGTCGGGGTGGAGAGCGAGGATAATAGAAGACGAAAGTGAAAAGATTGTTGTGTTGGAAATGTGAAACAAACCAACAGGCCAAGCAGAGGAATGATCGAGCTGACAGTACAGATTGACGATGTTTGAGGGAGAAAATCTGATACGGACTGGAGAAGCTGGTAATCAAGAAATATTGTATTCAACGTGGATCTCATACAGTTGTCACGTGCCATGTTGAAGATGAAGTGTGGTTCCTGGAGCTCACTCTGGGATTTGTTGGGACAGTGTGGGAGGCCCAAGTCAGACTGGGCGTGGGATGGAGAATTAAAGTGGAAGGCAATTGAAAACTCAGTCTCCCTTGTCAACTGAACGGGCGAGTCGGACTGCAAAGTGGTCATCCAGGCTGTGTTATGTTCTCCAGTTTATCTTCAGTACCGGATGCAATGCACTGAACCAAATGTGCAACTGAATCACTGTTTCACCAGTCCCAGGCTTGGTTATATGAGTTCTCAGTGCACTGTGTCAGAAAGAAAGTTAATGTATCGATTCAATTGAATGTTCCACGTGAGTCTGACTTGGGCTCTTAATGCCACATCACCCACCCACCCCCAACCACACTGAGCCCCGTCCACTTCAGCTCGACAAAATCGCTTCCTTATTGCTCTGTGCCCAAGGCTAAAACCTCCAGTTCCTTTCATTCCTCACAGAATTCGAGTTGGTTTCCTTTCCCCACCGAGATCAGTTTGATCTTTGCTGATAGAGGTTAGCGCCAGCGAACCGTGTTCAATTAGCGCCACAGTCTGCAAGGAGTCTGTACGTTCTCCGCGTGTGTCTACATGGCATTTCCCCGAGTTCTCCGGTTTCCTCCAACATTCCAAAGACGCGCAGGTTAGGAGCTGTGGACATGCTATGTTGGCCCCGGAAGACTGGCGACACCTGCGGGCTGCCCCAGCATATTCTCAATAACAGACAAAAGGCGTATTTCAGTCTGTGTTTCGATGTACATATGACTAATAAATATCTAATATTATTGAAGAATGGCCGTCCCCAATTCATAGCAACCCCTTTCACCCAACAACCTCACACCTCTCTCTACTTTGACCATAATCCCAGAAATGCCTTTATTTTAAGAAAAGATAATTTCCATGAATGAAAAACAACACGTCCACACCACCTCCCTGTAACCTGCTCCACTCCTCATGGTCCCTGTGCCCCTCCAATTCAGGCACGCTGATCCTCCCAAATTTCCAGACCACTGGCTGTCGTGCTTCTGAAGATGTAAACAACAATCCCTGAACCTCCCCACCTTATCTCAGACTCTGTTGCTCTTTCGGAAGATAGCCTGCTTATCCAGAATACTTCTGCTATAATGCACATTTTCATAACGTGAATTGGTTGTAACTGGATTAGTGAACACTATTTGCATTGCACAGGCCACACTGGTTTTCGTGCGATCAGGAAACCTGTTGAAATTGGTGCTTTGAAGGCAAGTGCAGTAATTCTGCGATAATGTGGCATTCTGAAACGCGAGGTTTCTTAGGAATGCAACTATCGCATTATAGCAGAACTTCCTGTACTGTACATGTAGAGGGGGATAGAACATGAAAACACACAACATAAATGTCTCGATCAGGACTAGGAGAAATAATGTGGAATATTTCAGGCAACTTTATAGTCACTGGATCACAGGCAGCTGTTCCTACACAACTGAGCGGAATCAGGAAAGGTTTGTAAATTATTGGGATTTTCTGCTGAGGGGTGTTTTCGGGAGTTTATTATATCAAGTCGTTTAAGAGACTGGACATCCACTGGGATGCATTAAAATGGTACAAATGGATTTCCCAGCACTAGTGTAAGAGCCGTGCTCAAAATTCCCTAAATAATGAAGAGAATAATAATTTTTCAGCCCAGAAGCAAAGGGGGAAAGAATTGGTTTCTTCCCTTGCCAAGGTTCGATCACTTACTCTGGAGGTTAAAGGAACATAGCAGGTTGGGTCAAAGGGCAAGTGTCCATATTTCTGTGCACACTGGGAATGGAAGGTGAAGCTGGGTGCCGGGTTCCCTCACTTCCTACAGGGACGGGTTTAATTAGACCATAAGGTATATTCCAGGCAGTGAACATTCTTGAACTGTACTAAGTTTCTGAAATTGCAAACATTATAGGAGCTTTCTATGTTTAATGAATCTTCAATGTGTCATATTCCTCAATAACAATTTGAAATAAAATTCTCTCCACCACTGCGATCCATGCACTACTTTGGGTTTAAAA
The DNA here is from genome assembly GCA_034780895.1 of Rhynchobatus australiae. Taxonomy (NCBI): domain Eukaryota; kingdom Metazoa; phylum Chordata; class Chondrichthyes; order Rhinopristiformes; family Rhynchobatidae; genus Rhynchobatus; species Rhynchobatus australiae. The sequence goes on along the minus strand of JAUZTB010000088.1, from coordinate 231,798 downwards.
TGGGTCCTGAATGAAAGGAATATTCTTTGTAACTGTGTAACTGCTCTCTGTATCTGTGAATCAGGAGCCAGCCCAGTGACACATCCAGTCTCACGTTTCCTCTACTGACTAACACGTTGTTAAATGAATATTCTTTCAAGTTTCTTGGATGGGATCTCACAAATTCAGACGACTCATTGCGTGCTGTATATTTACTATATTCCCACATTCCACATCCCTTTCAGCGGACATCCTCAGGGGGCAAGTTTCCATGAGTGAAAGGAGTTTCACAGTGTATCAGGACTCTGACAGGAGTGCACGGGGTTTCAGTGTATAAGGACTCTGCAAGGACTGTACGGGGTTTCACAGTGTATCACGACCCTGCCAGCACTGTACGGGGTTTCACAGTGTATCAGGACCTTGCCAGGATTGTACAGGGTTTCAAAGTGTATCAGGACCCTGCCAGGAGTGCACGGGGTTTCACAGTGTCCCAGGGCCCTGCCAGGAGTTTACGGAGTTTCACAGTGCATCAGGACTCTGCCAAGAATATACAGGGTTTCGCAATGTATCAGGACCCTGCTAGGGGTGTACGGGGTCAGGGGTTCAGGGCTCTGCCAGGAGTGTAGGGGTTTCACAGTGTATCAAGACTCTACCATTAGTGTACGGGGTTTCACAGTATATTGGCACCCTAGCAGGAGTGTGTGGGGATTCACAGTTTATGAGGACGCTTCCAGGAGTGGACGTGATTTCACAGAGTATAAGGACCATGCCAGCTGAGTACAGGTTTTCAAGGTTTATCAGGACCTGCCAGGTGTGTACGGGGTTTCACAGAGTATTAAGACTCTGCCAGGAGTGAACAGGGTTTCACAGTATATCAGGACCTTGCCAGGAGTGTACGGGGTTTCCCAGTGTATCAGGAACCTAGCAGGAGTGTGCGGGGTTTCAAAGTGTGTCAGGCCTCTTCCAGGAATGTACAGGTCTTCACGGTGTATCAGGACCCTGCCATGAGTGTTCGGTGTTTCACAGTATATCAGGACCCTACCAGGAGAGTGCATAGTTTCACAGTGTATCAGGACGCTGCCAGGAGAGTACGGGGTTTCACAGTGTATAAGGACACTACCAGGAGATTATGGGGTTTCACTGTGATTCAGGAACTGCCAGGAGTGTACGGAGTATCCGGGTGCATCAGCAAACCCTGCCAGGTGTGCACGGGGAATCACAGTGTGTCTGCACTCTGCCAGGAGATGCGGGGTTTCACAGTGAACCAGGAATCTGCCAGGATTGAACGGACTTTTACAGCGTATCAGGACCCTGCCAGGAGTGTACGGGGTCTCAGGGTATCAAGGCTCTGCCAGGAGTGTACGGGGTTTACAGTGTATCAAGACACTGCAAGGAAAGTATGGGGTTTCACAGTATATTAGCTCCCTAGCAGAAGTGTGTGGGAATTAACAGTGTATGGGGACGCTTCCAGGAGTGCACGTGGTTTCACAGAGTATCAGGACCATGCCAGGTGTGTGCGGTGTTTCACAGTGAATCAGGACTCTGCCAAGAATATACAGGGTTTCGCAGTGTATCAGAAGCTGCCAGGAGTCTACGGGGTTTCACAGTGTATCAGGACCCTGCCGGGAATGTACGGGGATTCACAGTGTTTCAAGACTCTGCCAGGAGAGCCCGGGGTCTCGCAGTGCATCAGCACTCTGCCAGGATTGTACGGGTTTTCACGGCGTATCACGAACCTGCTAGGAGTGTACGGTGATTTCCGTTGTATCTGAACCCTGGCAGCAGTGTACTGGGTTTCACAATGTATCAAGTCTCTGCCAGGAGTGTCCGGGGTTTCACAGTATATTAGCACCCTAGCAGGAATGTGTGGGAATTCACAGTGTATGAGGACGCTTCCAGGAGTGCACGTGGTTTCACAGTGTATCACGGACCCTGCCAGGAGTGTACGGGGTTTCACAGTGTATCAGGATCCTGCCAGGAGTGTACGGGGTTTCCCATTGTATCAGAACCCTGCCAGGAGTGTACGGGGTTTCACAGTGTATCACGGACCCTGCCAGGAGTGTACGGGGTTTCACAGTGTATCAAGTTTCTGCCAGGAGTGTCCGGGGTTTCTCAGTATATCAGGACCCTAGCAGGCGTGTGCGGGGTTTCAGAGTGTATTCGGACCCTGCCAGGAGTGTACTGGGTTTCACATTGTATCAGGAATCCTCCAGGAGTGTACGAGGCATCACACGATATCAGGGCACTGCCAGGAGAGTGCGGGATTTCACTGTATATCAGGACTCTGCCAGGAGGGTACGGGTTTTCACAGTTTATTAGGACCCTGCCAGGAGTGTACGGGGTTTCACAGCTTATCAGGACTCTGCCAGGGGTGTACGGGGTTTCACAGTGTATCAGGGCCCTGTCAGGAGTCCCCGTGGTTTCACAGTGTATCAGGAGTCTGCAAGCAGTGCACGAGGTTTCGGAGTGTTTCAGGACCCTGCCAGCAGTGAACGCGTTTCACAGTGTATTAGGACAATACAAGGAGTGTACGTGGTTTCACAGTATATAAGGACACTGCCAGGAATGTACGGGGTTTCACATTGTAGCTGGACACTGCCAGGAGAGCACGGGGTTTCACAGTATATCAGGACACTACCAGGAGTAGGCCTGGATTCACGGTGCATCAAAACCCTGCCAGGAGTATACGGGATTTCACAGTGCATCAGGACGCCACCAGGAGTGTACGGGCTTTTACTGTCTATCTGGAACCTGGTGGAGTGTAAGGGGTTCAACAGAGTATCAGGACCCTGCCAGGAGTGTACAGGATTTCACAGAGTATATGATCTCTGCCAGGATGCACGGGGCTTCAGAGTGTATCAGAACCCTAACGGCAGTATACGGATTTTCACAGTTTATCAGGACTCCGCGAGTAGTGTACGGGGTTTCATAGTGTATCAGGACCCTGACAAGTGTGTACAGAGTTTCACCGTGCAACAGGTCCCTACCAGGTGTGTGCGGGGTTTCACAGTGTATCAGAACCCTGCCAGGAGTGTACGTGGATTCACAGTATATCAGAACCCTGCCAGGTGTGTACGGGGTTTCCCAGTATATCAGTACTCTTTCAGGAGTGTTCGAAGTTTCACAGTTTATCAGGACCCTGAGAGCAGTATACAGCTTTTCACAGTGCATCAGGACCCTGCTAGGAGTGTACCGGGTTTCACAGAGTATCAGAACTCTGCCAGAACTGTACGGGGTTTTAATGTGTAGCAGGACCCTGGCCTGGAGTGTACGGGGTTTCACAGTATATCAGGACCCTTCCAGGAGTGTACGGGGTTTCACAGTGTATCAGGATCGTACATCGTACATGATTCCTCCTTGGTGTGTGTAAAAATGTGTAGCACAAGATGTTGAAAGAGAAAATGATGTTAGCTTGGAGTGTGGGAATGTTTTAAGACAGTCAAAGGGCACCAGTCCATAGCCTTGAAGACTAGATAATGATGAAAAACATGCTGGACTGGGAAAGGAAAATGATGTACAGCTGCAGGAACCACCTGGTACCGCACCATGGGAATGTACCAGAGTGAGTGGATTTCAGGGTAGAAAAAGGGGCTAATTCTTTCTACTGAGATACTCTCAATTTATGCTCGAGTCTCGATTGAGTGACAGACGGGAGTGTAACAGGGGGAGCTGTGTGATCATGCCAAATGATGGAACTCACAAGCATTCAAGAGGTTTGCGGGTCAGTGGAAATGTGGCAGATCAAACAAGATCTGAGTGAATGGCAAGGGGTCGGGAGAGGGGTGTAATTCACAATCCCTGTTTCTGATGTTTATTTTTCACATTCATTTCCCACACCAATGGACCATGTCGGTGACACTGTCTGCCAGCTATAAGATGAACTGCAGTTACTTACATCGTCTATTCTGACAGGACCTCTTAAAGCAACGAGGTCTTGCACGAAGGATGACAAGCGGTGTGAGCAGAGGTGAACAGCACTATATGTACAGCAACATTTTCTCAAACACACATAGTCTCTTCATCTGGACGGTTGCTTTTCCTCTAATACTCATCCCGGAAAATCTCAGCAGGTTCTACATTCCTATGCTCCCACTGACCACACATGCACCCACCACCCAGTCCCTCTCCACCTCATGTGCCATGCTCATCTCTTCTCTCCCACTCTATTTCCTCTCTTCTCTGTTATCCATCCCTGAATAAGGCCTCTCATCTCCCTTCCTCCCAACTTCAAAAGTTTGCCTCATTCTGCTGCCCCCACTCCCCTCACATTTCACTCACCTAATCCTTGGTTGAGACTTGATGATTCCTTGATCAATAATCCTCCGACGTCACAGGGAATCGCCTCACTTGGGCCGGTTCCATGACCCTGAATCGTGTCTCTAATTCCACTCCCGCTGGGCTGACTCTGTTGCCTTTCCTCCAAGGACGGAACACATTCCATTGGGACCATGTCCTCATTCCGGCCTTGCTTTGGTGTTGTAGTTCCTGTGTCCTGATCATCTTCCCTTGATGATCCGACTGGCAAAGGTCTCTTGAGAACTTTCTCTATGCGAGTTGTTTTCGCACCTGAAAAATCACGATTACAGGTTACAGAATAGTGATTTAGAGCTGAGCGAAACACAGGTTCAGAATGGGTGGCTGCAACGTCAGCAGTGGTTGTGTCTGAGCAGATTTTGGAGAGGGACTGTGCTGGTGAATGTGAACTGGGTCACTTATTGGGTGTCCATCTGGAGAAGCAGGTGACTGGACACACCCACTGTCTGACAGAACAGGGCAGCAACAGTAACATTGTAAATTAGTATAGCTGTGACCAGGGGATCTTCATGGCTCTACTGCAGAGGCAAATATTACTAGGATTATCCTCCACCAGCAAAACCTTCCCCGGGTCACTGACCGTCCGATCCCCCATGGCCTATCCGACCCAGGTGAAACATTCCCCAATCCCTGGGATCCTATCCTCCCCTGGACATACAGTGTACAAACCCCCACGGTCCACCTTTGCCAGGCCACGCATTCTCCCATCCCATGGAACCCATTCTCCCCAGGTTACACGCCATCCGATTCCCGGGTTCCACACTCCCCGGGTTACATACAGTCCGATCCGCTGGGGTCCGCCCTCCCTGGTTCGCACACTGTCCGATCACTGTCCGAGTGAACCCCTGCACTCTGCAATGAGATCACAACCTCTCCTTCTTCTGAGATTCTAAGGATATTTGAAAGGATTTTTATTCGGATTGAAGAATATGACACATTCATTCACACGGATCCAACACCCATGACTGCTTTTCCTCCTATACGTTTTCCCAGACGGCTCTCTTGAGAAATCCGTTTATTTCCGTGACAAAGGAGACCCCATCACTGTCGATCTCCCATTTCTGCCTCTTACCTGCTCACTGCCACTGCTACACTCCGGGTATCCTCCCAGTGACTTACTAAACAATTCCTTCTCATGTGTCTGTGCTGCCCCCTGGAGATGTTAACTCTCTGTTCTCTCTCTGCTCAGCCCCTTCCTTGCTCCCTCTTCCTTCGTGAACCTCGGGTACGTTCATCAGATCCAGACCCACTATCAGGACTATATTTATATTTTTGAGAAGACTGCATGCACCTGCATGTTTCCTTGATGTGCTGTTCACTGCATCACCTCCCCAGCCGGCACCTTCAACAATGATGGTGACAGGTGGTGCCAAATTCCGGTGCTCTGGAACAAACAACATCAACAGGAGTATTAGGCGACAATTGAGAGGAGTGGGGAAACATCACCTTGTGAACCAACAGACACCTTGTCTGATCCAATGGACCAGATCCTCCCCGCATCACACACTGCCCAATTCCATCCCGGCTCATACTCTGCCCTATTATCCGGGACCCAGCCCCCGAAGTTCGTAAACTGTACGATCTCCAGGGACCCATCATTCGCATGTCTCACTGTATGACCCCTCCACCTCATGGACCTCCCTGCCCAGATTACACACTCCCAGAGAGGGTGTTGAACAGACACAGAGACACCCGCAGTGACCACCGAGCCCTTCTTACACCCTAAGGACGGGCGCTCTGGAATGCAAAAGTGGAGAAAGAGCGTCACCAGGGAAGCGCGTGCTCGGTCTGTGGCGAGAAGGTGGAGGCTCTGGAAGAAAATAAGGAAAGGGACACTGGCTGCGGGGATCCGTATGGAGCAGATGGGCCGAGCTGCCTCCTCCTGCCTCTCACCAATAAAGCAGTCGACTCACCGGCTCCGGCCGCAGGAAGCCGCTTCACTAGTCGGTGGGAAAACCGGTTCACAAACGGATCCCAACTTCCCCCAGAGGGAAATGGAAATAAATAAAACTGCGGCACATTTACTCTGAGGTATGTTCTGGTTTGAAATGTAGGGAGTGGGGGGTGGTCTTGGGTCTGCGGGGGTAATTCACGCCGGGTAGCGAGGGTGTGGGGCTCCCGTGCGTGATGTCCGGTGTTTGTCTCGGGTTGGGTCAGAAATCCCCAAATGTTTCCCGGGAGGACTTTACAGGACGGTCTGCTCTGGGATGGCTTTGGTCAGTGCAGGGTCCTGTTGTTTAGGACTTGGATAAACACAGTATTACTGATATGGTTGGACAAAGAAGGAAAGTTTTCACCACTGAATTCGGTGTTGTGTGATTGAAACGGTTGCTGAATGGAAACGGGAATTGCCAGCGAGGTCCCCACTCAGTAATTTAGTCAACTAAAGACCTCCAGACCCTGGAGTAGTCAAAGGCAAAGGAGAGTTTGTGATATGCACAAGTACATGTGTGCGCAGGTGCAATGCAAAACTTACTTGGAACAGCATCACAGGCACATGGCGTTGTATAAACAGCATTCAGAAGAAAAGCAAAAATTAAACATAAAATATATGGAATTTTTCCAAGAAAAACAATTTGAACAAAAAAACAAACACCATTTAGTGCAAAATGATCAAAGTAGTCATCGTGTTGCTCAACTGTAGTGATGATTCGGGTCATGCCGGTTGGTTCAAGAACATGATGGTTGAAGGGAAGTTGCTGTTCTTGAACATGGTGGTGTGGGACTTCAGGCTTCTGTGCTGCCTACAGATGGTAGATGTGAGAAGATGACACGTCCCAGATAGCGGGGATCTTTCATAACAAATGTTGCCTTCTTGAGGCAGTGCCTCCTTTGGTATGACCAATGTCACTGATATGCCATGGACAGTCTCTACTCTTTCGCCCACCACACTGCAGATGGAGGCACTTTCCCTGTGATATTCTATCCATTAACCACTGTAGTCTGTGGGGAGACAGGTCAGCAGATAATGTACTCTTGGGACTGGGGCACTCTCCCTGTGGGATTCTGTCCAGCAAGCTCAGATAGTCTGAGGGGAGAGACAGATCAGCGGACAGTGCACAATGGAGATTGGATTCTTTTCGTATGGCATTCTGTCCATTGCCCAGATACAGACTGTGCATAGACTGTCTGTTTCTGAGCCAGCCAACAATCTTACCTGGGATCCATCAACTTGATCCATCTCCTAAGTTCTACTGCTCAGTACTCCTCAACTTGTGGGTATGAGATTGGGCAGGAAAACATTAACTTGAGATGACCACTAACATTGAGAACTCTTCAGAGAAAAGTGGAACCATGAGAATCCAGTCACTGTTTTGTCCCCAAACCTTCCTCCCTTAAAACACTGGGATCCTTCATCTCTATCTCGACACTGATGGGCTTGTATCGAAGGAAGGGCTTCTACCCCTCAGTTATCCCACTGAAAGGCCCAAAAACATCATGACCAGCGGTAAAGTGGAACCCGTCCGTGACAGACAACCTGGGAAAGTAACGTGACCAACAGACTCTTCCTGCTTCCACTTCCAAGTGCTGATTATTTCCAACTCACACAAATATAGTTCAGTGCCACGTCGGTGGGCCCTTGTTGAAAGAATGTATGATACTGCACCAGGAGGCAATTCCTCCGGAATATATTGCAAACTGCCACAGCTAATGACCAATATTTCCATAACATACACCTGCAGCAGCCAGAGAATCAATGACAAGTTGTTGCACTTCATGGCAATTCCCCATTTTTGCAAGTACTGCAGTATGACTGCAGTTGGGGCATCTCAAAGTGGGGAGAATTTTCAACGCACTTTGAGATGGTTACAACGTAACACAACCGCACGAGCAAATTTCGGAACTGACCAAAACCGTCTTCCAAAGATGCAAGGCATTGAAATGAGGAAACTTTTTTGGAAACATTTTAAACAGCTGGGCTGCCACCACACCTGGAGTGACTGAAACGGCGTCTGCCAAAGGCATAATTTGGCACTTTGGGGCACATTCAGCCTCACGCCATGATGAGACTGCTGTAGTTTCAGTCTCCGTATCTAATAACGATTTATTCACCCGAGAAGGTGCGGTGTGGTTGTCAGAGCAAGGGTATGCTTGCTCCGGTGGCACGTCGTCCTATTGTCCCTGGGATGTGAGGGTTGACACGCGAAGAGAAATTATAGAATGACCTCGTCCATTCTGGTTATTGCAGAATGAAACATAGAACATTTGAACAAGGCTTTTGCCAAGATTGTGACTGTTTGATCTGGCTGGAGAGGCAGAAATAGGCATCAACAATTTACGATCCTGGTAACAGAACAATGTAATCGCTGAGAGACTGTGTTTTGTGTTGTTGATGAACAGTTATAGAATGTTTTCAATACAGCAGGAAATGGATTCCTTGTAGACTCGTAACGGCAAGGAATATGGGAATGAATGGGAAAGTAGTCGCGGTGGAAGATCACTCACAATATTCAACGATGAAATAGGTAAGAATGGGTGATACCCTGCACTTCTTTACAGTTTTATGGAGGAATGTAAATGAGTTTTACGTAAGAATATAAAGAACAGCCTTCCCAGAGATTAAACATTCATCTACCATCATTAATATCCACCCCAGCTCCTTCAACTAGCTGCCAAGGTGACTCCTTTTCTGTTTTGCTTACCCACCGGCTATAGGAAGTATTACGACTCCCAGAGGATAAATACACAATGATATCTCTTGCCTTACCTTTGCACTGAGCAACTTGGTCAGATAAACATTCCACGAACTTCAAACCTTCGGTCGGATGAGAAGCTTTTGACATCAAAACAAAAAAAGAAATCAGGTTTGCGAGATATTCTGATGAAATGTGAAGATGTGGATTTAATTTTGTACTCTGTGTGATTTTACCGTACCGAGTTCTTGCATCTCTTTGAGAAGTGCCTCCAATTTAGGTAAAATTTGGTGCAGATTCAGGAAGGTTTTCCATATCAGCCTGTGCATGTGAGGGTCCTGCTTAATCACAAGGCTTACGAGGAGTTTGGAACCATCCGCCCGGTATCCCCTCTCCCTGAGCTTAACGACTTCCTGTAGAGAATAATGATACATTCAGAAACACAGTTAAAGATTCACATAGTTAACGTGTGGTTCTGTTCAGTAATGAGGGTTTCCTATGTTTGGGCATCGTAAATTTAACCCTTTTAATTCTTGTTTTATTTTCCAGAGATGCTTTTAATTTATTCCAGACATTGTTCCTGTATCCCAGTCTGCACATTTCTATCCGCTAGTTTTCAGTTTTCATGGTAGGTATATGGAGGGGCGGGGCTGAGAGGGATATGAGCCGAACACAGGAAATTGGGGCAAACTGGGTGGGCATCTGGACGGCATGGACTTGTTGGGCTGAAGGGCTTCATTAGTGCTGTATTGGTCTCTGACTACATGACTCCATAATGAAAGACTAGGTAGTCTAGGCTTGTATCCCTTGGATTCTGAAGTGGAGAAATTTCCTCGTGGAAAAACCTGATATTGATGCACACTTTAAAATAAGGGCTGTCCCATTTAAGATAGAGCTGACGTCTTTCTTTCCACAGAAACTTGTAAATCTCTTTCTTAAAGGATGATGGAAACAGAGGCTATAGATATTTACAAGTTGGGAGTGGTTCGATGTCTGATAATCCTGGAGTAACTTTTTGATAGGCCAGGCTGGAATGTTGAACCGTGGCGGCAAGATGTGCAGCCATGCCGTTGTCGATTGGATGCACCGAGTAGCCAATTCCTATTACCCTAAGTCAGTCTGTTTCTCCGTTTTCATCTTTTTCTCCTCCTGCTGCCATTGGTTCAGATCTCTGTTTTCCCTTCTCTCCACCACAATGGTGAATATTTCATTCCAGTCAATCGGGAGTTACAGTCGAACCCCTCCCCAGCCCTTGAACAGAAACGGGTGGACTGCAGACCCCGCTTCATTATTTCCAGAATCACAGTGCATTATGTTTATCTGTTTCTTCCTTATTTGTGCCATTGCCTTCCCATAATATTTAAAGTTTCCTGATCTGATGTATTTACTACAGTTACTACATCCAGTTACTACATAGTTACTGAGTTACTACATCCAGTAACTGATGTATTTCCTTGCCTGTGATGTAACGTTGCTGGGTTCCAGCCACCCATTCCCCTCCCACTCACCTGGTGATCTTGTCCACTGATATATCCCTTGTAGGTTAGCAAGAAGCTGACTCCTTCCATCTCTTCTTCAATCGCCTGTTCCAGTCTCGCCTGGTAGAACCTGGACAACTGGGACAGTTGATCATCGTCCCACTTCGACAAAAGCTCCTTGATTGCAGTCTTCGAGTCTGCGAGGCAAATGGTCCAGAGAATCAATGAACTTCCGACCTGAATTGTAGTTTCTTGAAGAATTGTTGAACCCTAAATCAGGACATCATCACATATAAAGAAGTGAATGAACATACCTGTGGCCATGTTGAATCCTGAAATGGTTGGGTCTTCCCGCTGTTCACACCTTAAATCTTCGTTGCGAAAAGCGATCGCCGGTCCTGGAGCTCTGTAGGAAAGACAGTATTCATGGGAATATCAACAGAACAGAATAAACCGAAATATCAATTTCTCCTTGTCCAATGGTACAACCTATAAGAGCAGAGAATATCGCGAGGACAACTGTTCACTCTTCAAGTTAACTCTGATCCATTGAGTCCTGTGATATTCAGGGGATACTGTTCACTCGGGTGTTTGTCTCGGGTTGGGTTACAAATCCCCAAATGTTTCTGGGGAGGACTTTACAGGACGGTCTGTTCTGGGGCAGCTTTGGTCAGTACAGGGTCTCTTTGTTTAGAATTTGGATAAACAGGGTTTTACTTTGCTTCTTCGTCCAACCATATCAATGAAAAGTTTTCAGCGCTGAATTCAGTGTTGTGCGATTGAAATGGCTCCCCAACGCAAACGGCAATTGCCAGCAGGTCCACACTCAGTAAATTAGTCCATGAAGGACCTGCAATCCCTGCAGTAGTCAAAGTCGGAGGTGAGTCCATTGCCATATGCACAAGTACATGTGTGCATAGGTGCAATGAAGAACTTACTTGCAGCAGCAGCACAGGCACGTGGCATTGTGTAAGCAGCTTTCGGAAGAAAAGCAAAGATTAAACATGAATCATCCGCAAATTTTACAAGAAAGGACACATTTAGAACAAAACACTAACAGCATTTTAGTGCAAAATGGCCAACGTGTTCATCGTATTGCTAAACGGGTTGTGTCGATTGAGTCAAGCACAGAATGGATGAGGAGAAGTAGTTGTTCTTGAAACTGGAAGTGTGGAACTTCAGGTTTCTGCCCGATGGTAACTGCGAGAAGATGGCACAGCCAGAATGTCCGGGTATCTTTCATTATGAATGTTGCCTTCTTGAGGCAGTGCATCCTGTAGATACTATAAATGTGACCGATGTGGAGCACACGACACTGGACTACAAATAGATTTTACCAGGAGTTTTAGCTGGCCGGGTTGTTCCCTCACAGTTAGTCTTCCGCCACCTGCCTCTGAGCTCTCCCATGTTCTTCTCTGCAGTATTTCTGGGTGTCGATGCTCTCTTTTCCATAGTACGAACAGGCTGCTGGCCGCAGCTCAACCCCTTGTGTACTGGTTCAGCCAACACTGAGCACGATGTTTGGCCAATGTTTCACAACCTACAGCACCGATACACTGTCTATGCCATTGACAGTCTCTGCTCCTTCGCCCACCACACTGCAGATGGAGGCACTTTCCCTGTGGCTTACTCTCCATTAACCACTGTAGTCAGTGGAGGGACAGGTCAGCAGACACTGCACTCTTGGGACTGGGGCACTCTCCCTGTGGGATTCTGTCAAGTAACCAGAGATAGAGTGTGGGAAGAGATAGATCGGGGAAATTGCACACTGGAGATCGTAGGGACTTTTTTAATGACATTCTGTCCATTACCCAGGGACATACTGCGCACAGACAGTCTGTTACTGAGCCAGCCGACAATTTTACCTGGGATCCATTAACTTGATCCATCCCCAGTGCACTACTTCTCAGCATTCCTCAACGAGGGGGTATACGATTGGCCAGGAAAACATTAACTTGAGATGACCACTAATATTGTTCCACTTCCCGTTGAAGAGTTCTCGATGTAAATCTAGTCACAGTTTTGTTCCCAAGCCTTCCTCCATTAAACATTGGGATCCTTCTGCTCCACCTCGAGAGAGATGGGCTTACACCAAATCACCAATGTTTGTCCGTCAGGAAGGGCATCTACCCCTCAGTTATGCCTCGTCCCCTCACTGAAAGGCGAAAAAAGCATCATGGTCAGCGGTCAGAGAAGAACCGTCCGCCATAAACAATCTGGGAAGGTAAAGTGACCAACAGACTCTGCCTGCTTCCACTCCCAAGAGCTGGTTATTTCCAACTAACACAAATGCAGTTCAGTGCCGTGTCAGTGGGCCTTGTTGAAGGGATGTATGATACTGCACCAGGAGGCACTTCTTGTGGAATATATTGTAGTCTGCCACAGCTGACAACTAACATTGCCATAACATACACTTGCAGCAGCCAGAGAATCGGTAAGTTGTTGCCCTATTTTTGCAATGACTACAGTATGACTGTACTTGTACATGGAAGTGCCCTACAGTATGACTGTACTTGGGGCTTCTCAAAATGGGGAAAAATTCCAAGGCACTTTGAGATAGTTATGATGTAACACAACCGCAAGAGGAAATTTCAGAATATCTGAGCAAGAACCACTTCAAAAGATACAAGGCATTGAAATGAGGAAACATTTTTGGAGGGAATGTGATCGTTTTCAAGAGTTGGGCGACTACCACACCCGGAGAGACTGAATAAAGGCGTAACTTGGCACTTCTGAGCATATTCAATCTCACTCCAACCATCTCCTGCCTTCCTTTGTACAGATCTATAAACGTCCAAAGGACCAGTGTCTGAGTAAATGAGACTCACCAAACTTTCTCCCATCTGATGGAAACTCTGGATCAGAAGGGTTCGCTCCAGTTGCTGCCCTCAGTTCTGGGGCTGGTTCACTTGTGCTGTTCCTGAGTCTTCAGCTGCTGTTTACTTCCAGCTGTGAGATTTATCCAATCACTCTCTCACTGCAGGACTAATTTTAACTGGACAGATAACAAAACAGGTTAGCAATACAAAGGAGACAACCGAGTGTCTGTGCATGGAGGTTAGGAATAGGAAAGGGTCAATAATTTACTGGTTGTTTTTTTAATGGGCCACCTAATAGTAACAGGGTTATTGAGGAGCAGGTAGGAAGCAGATCCTAGAAATCTGTGAGAATAACAGAGTTGTGATGGGAGATTTCAATTTCCTAAATATTGATTGGCATCTCCATTCAGTGAGGGGTTTAGATGGGGTGCATTTTGTTAAGTGTGTTCAGGAAGGATTCTTGACACAATATATAGATAAGATTACAAGAGGAGAGGCTGTACTTGATTTGATATTGGGAAAGGAACCTGGTCAGGTGTCAGATCTCTCAGTGGGAGAGCATTTTGGAGATAATAATCATTATTTCATCTCCTTCACGATAGCTTTGGAGAGAGATAGGAACAGGCAGACGAGAAATGTTATGGTTCTGATTTCTGGCCCTCAATTTGGCTCCTTTAATGCCTTGTTATCCGGCAAATGGATTCCATGCTGGACTTATTGTATAATGACACACACCTGAGCCACATAGGGGCCTAGCATAAGTACCTGTGTTTCTCTGGCACTAGTGTCCAGAGTATTGGTCTACCTTTGGGTATACTTTGGCTCCTAGTTGCTTAGAGTGGTTTACTCTGGAGCAGTC
>JAUZTB010000088.1:135073-147797 GCA_034780895.1 Rhynchobatus australiae | reverse complement strand
ATCCCTCTGGGTTCTTCCAGACCTCTGCCAGGATGTGTCCAAAGTAAGGATACTGATCCAGAATTAATTCCCTCAGGTTTATCCTGCGGTTAATGGAGTTTAAATCCCGGAATTTGAAGCTGAAGACGAACTGGAACTGTTGGTATATCTTCCCCGTGGCCCAGTCATGAACAATCTTTTGCACCATCGTTGTTTTCCCGATCCCCGGCACTCCGGCCACTGCTGCCGAACTCCCAGATTTCTTCCTAAAGGAAGAGCTCTTCCACTCCTTCAGAAAACTTTTGTTGAAAATCTGATCCATCCGGATCTTCTCCAGCTCTCCCCGGAGATGTTTCTCTCTCCACTCGTCGTGGTCCCGGCCTCTTGCCAGCAGCTCATGTTCCACGAGTCTCCGATCTCGAACGGTGGAAATGACCGTGAGCTCAGCGTATCGATCGACCAGCGGGAAATCCTTCACGTTCTCCCTCAACAGGATGGTGTTCGCTCTCAGTGTTTCCGTCTGCGTCCGCAGAGTCTCCCTGTGTTTCCACTGAACATCTGAGGAAATTCAGAAGCAGATTGTCAATGTCTGTTCTCATCAACATGGAACACCCATTATATTACCTTCAGTAAAACTCTTCTTAAAGTTAAGACATTGACTGAAATCGGGAGCTCAGAGTTACAGTGCCAAAAAATGAACAATGTCGCAGAAACATTTCAAACTCCTTGATTCTCAGTCTTTGATCACCACCTTTTCTGAGGGTCTGTGTGTCTCCGACTGTCAGTCAAGTCGATTCTGTGCTTGAATTCATCTTAACCTTCGAATATCAACATCAATGCCTTGGGATTCTTCAGACCACTTCCAGGATATTCCCAAAGCAAGTATAATGATCCAGAATTAATTCCCTCAGGTTTATTCCACAATTAATGGAGTTTAAATCCTTCAAAGTCAAAGTGATGAGAAACCGGAAGTGTTGGTCTATCTTCCCCGTGGCCCAGTCATGAACGATCTTTTGCACCATTGTTGGTTTCCCGATCCCCGGGACTCGGGCCACTGCTACCGAACACATTCTCCCCTCCGTTTATCGTGTGCAGCTTATCGGGAACTCCAGTGAGCACCAAGTCCTCGCACAGATGTGGAGAGGTCCCTCCTGGGCATGTCCACTGGCTGGGTGATGGACACTGGCCTCACCGCTCAACTGCGGCTGAAATGGGGAACACTTCAGTGGACACCGTGGGAGACAGGAAACTGCAATTGGTCAGGGGTCTGACGGCTGATGTTTTAGAACAGTGACGTTCACTGGGATATGGTCAGCACTGGGAGAGGGACAGATTTTGAATGGACTTGCTTTAGTCGACTGCTTACAGGACGTTTAACGGAGTTTCCCAACCCATTCCCTGGAAGATGAGGGCGGTGGGAGCGATTGGACACACCTTGCTTCCCATGAACCGTCTTGCACGCACTCCCCCTCACACCCACCTATCACCCGACCCACTCTGACCCTTTGCCCATTTCCAGTCAGATTTCATTCCGATTTCTTCCCCAAAACGTGCTGGGACCACTCTCCAGTACGAATCCATGACATCAGCAGGAAATGTGGGAAATTCCCGCCGTCAGACTCTCCTTCCACCTGGTTTACCTGGTGCCCTTGACACTGCCTTCAGATTGAAGCTCTGACTCCTGAGCCACATCCAATGAACACAGTTTCTGTCTCCCTCTCCAGGCTGCACCGGTCCCGGACTGGCACACCCCCAGCACACCTCTACAGTCTCCTCTGCTGCGGGGAGCTCAGGTAATTCCCCAGTGCAGTGCTGAGAAATCAGCAAATCTGGGCTCCACTGTTGGACTCTGAGGTGCGACACTTCCTGGGCTGCAGCTGGCGGTTCCAATTGGGACCGTCTGGATTCGGCTGTTGAAGTGTTGGCAATTCTCGGGATTTTCTGCTGGCGCAGATCTCCGAGGGTTGCTGACTTGGCAGATGGGGCGTCTGTGTGTAAAGCTCGTGGAGGTCACACACAATGGTTTCCTGTGCGCTGCCCCAGCAACCAATGCCCGACTCCCAGATTCTGACACACTCTAAACAGGCGGATAAATCAGGCGTTCCCATTCTCAGGGTGAAATAACGGCTCTGGGAATTCTGTTCCATCTCTTACCTTTCAGGTTAGTGGGCAATTTAGATAAACCCCGCTCTGTGTCCATGTAGAAGAACTGGCCAGAACCTGTTCAAAGAGATTAACGTAGATGAAGTCAGTTCTGTGTAACATTGTGCAGCCGGCACCCCTTCCGTCTGAATTGTGACACACAGCGTGTTGATCACCGTACCACGGTCCGGTATTTCTTTCAATATTCTGCTCAGCTTCGGCAACGCGCGACGTATGTTCACAAAGGATTCCCACATCCGCCTTCGGGCGCCGGAGCCCTTCTCCATCACCAGATCCAGGAGGAGTTTGGAAGCGGACGCTCGTTTCCCGTAATACGCCAGCTCAGTCACACTCTGCAATGAACAATGGTGAATGCAGTGAGGAGAGGAGGGAGGGAAGATCCGGCACATGATCCGCAGAGGCACTGAGCACAGAGTGGGGGTCACTGGGCAGGTCCTGACCGACCATGAACCCGAACCTGGACGGACACAGCCCCTGGTGTAAATATTACAGGGTCAGTGTCGGCATTCCCCAGGGTACCTGTGAGAAGGTGTCGGATTAATAAACTATAACTTCTTCATATCTTAAGACAGTTGAGAATTCTGCGTGCTTGAAATATCGATTTAACAAGTGCCTCCGGAACAGCCACACCACTGCTTTCCTGGGCTGGGTGCTGTGTGGTAATTGCTGTGTCTGGAACTTCAGTGAACTCCCATCATGTTTCACTACGGGGATGATGGTCAATCTTAAGGGAAATGGGAAGGGTGTCACAAACAGCGAAGGTGATGCTCGCCTTTGTCTCACCCGATTGCAGAACGATGAGCTGAACCAGGGGAGTGTGTCCGCTCTGTGTCCATCCGCAGTCGCCCTGTGTCCGGTTCCTGCTCAACCAAGAACCCAGGCGCCTGACTCATTAACGCGTGAGTGACAATGTTTGTACAAATCACTGCCTGCCCCCTCTGTACCTCGGAGAACTGCGCCGCGGACTCTGCCTGAGAGCAAGGAGGATTCTCCCCAGCGATGTATTGCTCAATAAACACGTTTGAATTAACCTGTGGCACTCGGTGATTTACAGCAGAGGGAATTGGGACTTCAAAATCGGGTTGACACCTGCAGGTGAACTGCAGCGTGCTCACAGTTCGCTGCTGGGTTCAGTGAGGGGGTCCAGTGTCAAACTGTAACTGGGCCACCGTCAGCGAGGAGCAGCTGGTAATCACCGGACGTGCGAGTGTGAGGGAGACTGAGGCCAACCGGTGGTGACGGGAGGGAAGAGCTTGGAGTGGGACTGTCAGCCACCTCATACGGAAGGTTAAGGTTGGGTCTGGCTTGTGGTTCTTTGTTACCAATCAGTCTGCGTGGCAATTTGGGACTGCATCCTAGGAACACAAGACCATCAAGAGCTGTCTCAACATACGGCTGTGTTAACTGCGTCTGTTTATAGAATCTGCAAGTGTCAGTGTTAACATTATCCGTGGTCCCAATAACAAACTGTAAATGGAACAATCATGAGGAACAGAAGGAGTCTGAAACATGAGGCACAGTGGGATGTGTAATCCAAGGCAAAAGGTTCAACAGTTCACAGGAGAGGCACTGGTCAAGCGGTGCCTGTTCAAGTGATGCAGGGACCCATCCATGACGGGTGAAGGTGGACTCGAGAGATGGGCTGAGAAACAAGTCACAAGATACATGAACCTTGGGAACGAGGGGTCACCAAGAGAACACAGTGTTCCGTGGCCGTTAAAGCCAAGGATTGGGTTCATGATGGTTAGGGAAACGGAATGGGCTGAAGTGGTTCCCTCTCTACCCTCAGGAGCCATCAGTTGTCACATCACCGACAGTCACCTGCCGGTCATTGCGTATATCCCGATCTGTCGGAAAATGAATGTGTTCAGGTGATTGGAGAGAGTCCTGTCGGAGCCTGTGTCTGTCGAAGAAAGCCTCAGTGTGACTGTATCCCGGCCCTTGATCCAAACGGACCTCGCACTTCTCATCGTCAAGCGGTTCCTCCCACCGGTTCTGTGAGTGTGTTCTGCGTTCCGAAGAATCAACATTCAATCTGTGTCGCTGCCACTTACGTGATACTCCCGCCCAGTGAAGTGATCGTCCCCTGTTAACTTGAAGCCGACTCCCTCAACACCCTCTTCAATCGCCTGCTCCAGTCGCTCCCGGTAGAATCGGGTCAACTGGAACAGCTGGTGATCCTCACACTTCGACAAGAAGGCGGAGATTGCGGTGTTCGGATCTGAAACGGGACAGAACCCAGAACAGTAAGGCCCAGGAAAAGACCCTTCGGCCCACCACGTGTGCCCCGACCGTGATACCAATTGAAAGTAAACCCATGTGCATGCACCTGGTCAATCTCCCTCCACTCCCTGGCTGCACATGTGTCTGAATGTGTCTCAGACCCTTCTTATGCTGATATAATTATCTCCAATCCTCTGGGTCCTCGGTGTGGCGATGAAGAATGTAAATCATTCAGTCAGTGTGCCAGCAATCTCCTCTCTTGCCTCTCGCAATAACCTGAGGCAGATCACACCAGGCCCTGGGGACATGTCCATACGGTTCTTCAAGAGCCCCAACATGTACCCTGCAACATCAGCATACCCTTCCCGATCTTCTCCTCGGCCAATGCCAACGTGAAGTATTCATTATATACCTCATCCACTTCCTCCGGATCCAGGGATAAATTGCCTCCTTTGTCACTGAGGGTTCTACACTCTCTCGACAGTTACCATCATTTTTTAATATATGTGGACAATCCCGTGGGATTCTCTCCAAGGACATTTATTGGCCAGTGTTATTCCTCTTTGATTGCCTGTTTAACCATCTCTCTGCTTTCTTTCTACTTCTCGAAGGCCCGACCCTATTTCAGCTTCCAAGGAACTTTTCATAACCTTTGATATCTTTGATAAACCCACGTCCACCATTGGTCCTCAGCCCGGTCATCCATCAGTACATTAAACCGTTAGAACAGACCACACATTCAGGGAACATGACTGACCTACAATAAACAGTTTCCTGCTCTCGGATTCTTCCCCACACTGCAACGTTCTCTACTAACTCGGCCACTCGACTCCAGGAAGCTCCTTGCATCTCTATTGCGGAACAACGCAAAACGGCAGCGGGAAATTGACTGTTGTCCTTCCCAAACCTGAACTGCCCTCATTTCACCCAATGCCTGAACTCCTGGAAATGCTTCAATCCTCTGGCGCTGCCTTTTATCAATGAAAACAACACCTGGGCTTCCCACCAGCTGATGGGACGTCTTCCACATCGCGGCCTGCCAAGGGGTGAAACAGACCCGGCGGATTCCCCAGACTGTTTCATCTCCCATCACAGTCCCTATCTGTGTTTCTCCCTCCCCTTCTGATCCGGGGGCCTTCTGCTTCTGGTGCTCAGAAGCAGCTTTGCAGGGAGAGCAGAGTGATTCCACCATTCCCGGTGCCAGGTCCCAGCGCTGGAACTGTGGGATCGTCTCCAGTGGGACCAATGACCCCGTCTGATGGCGCTTTTCTGTGTCTCCTTACCGCTGGTGTTCATTTCGCCCTATCAACTACATGTGTCCCAGGACATAAGCTTAATTAGAAAGAGCGCAGTGAGCATACCTGTGTCCATTCTGATGACAGCTGGTGATGGTTGATCCGCTTGTTGTTTACACTCTGGTCCCGGTGTAGGGAAGCTCCAGCTGTTTCAAGCACTCTGAAGTTCACACAACAGGCAGAGAGTAAGACACAACGTGACGACTTTCCAAATATGACGGTAACTCCACCCCCAATATCAGAGCAGCAGTTGGCTCGGGGACCAACCATTCCCCGGGTGTTGCCATCGACTGTCCACATCATGTCTGTCCAGTGATATCTGGGGCCTCACACTGATAAGAGTCACCGTGCGATGCTGGACAAACGAGTCCATCCCGACAATGGTGCCCACCGAGCTCGTCCCAATTTCCTGCGTTGGGCCCACCTCCCTCCAAGACCCTCACTGCATGCACCTGTCTGAGTACCACTTCAGCGATGCCCTTGTACCTGCCTCAAACACACCCTCTGGCAGCTCCATCCACCTGGTCACTACACTCTGCATGAAACAGTAGACCCTGGGCTCCCTTTTAAATCTTTCCCTTCCCGCCAATCTCTTTCTCCCTAGTTTTGTTCTCCCCTACCCTGGGGAACAGACTGCTGCCATCCACCTTATCTCTGCCTCTCGATTTTAAATGCCTCTAGAAGTTCGCTGCTCATTCTCCCTTGTTGCAAGGAACAGAGACCGAACCTCGCCTTCTTCTCCCTGCAACTCAGCTCTTCCACTCCTGCCAACATCCTCATAAAACTTGCCCGCGCTCTTTCCGGTTTAACCACGTTTCTCCTATAACAGGGTGAGCAGAACTGTGCACAGCATTGCAAGTACGGCCTCGCTGACGACTTGGACAACTGCAACATGATGTCCGGATTCCTGTGCTCAATCCCCTGACTGATGAAGGCCAGTGTGCCGGATACTGTTGAAGGGAATGTGAGCACTTTAAAGAGCTGGGCCGCTATCTCACCTGGAGCGACTGAAACAGGGTCTGCCAAAGGCGGATCCTGGCACTTCTGGGCGCATTCAGTCTCACGCCAACCATCTCCTGCCTTCCATTGTACACATCTGTAATGTTGAAAGGACAAGTGTCTCAGTGAATGAGACTCACCTGGCTTTCTCCCAACTGAACTCATGAAACCCCGGATCGGACGGGTTCGCTCCAGTCGTTGCTCTCAGTCCTGGGGCAGGTTCGCTTGTTGCTGTTCCCGAGTCTTCAGCTGCTGGTCACTTCCAGCTGAGAGATTTTTATTCCCCCAATCAGTCTCTCACCGCGGGACTAAATTTAAAAGGACAGATAATGAAGCAGGTCAGCAAAGCAAAGGAGAACAACAGATGTCTGGTCGGTGTGACTAAAAACAAAACTCACTGAAATTTAAATGTTGAATCCAAATGTACTGATCCCAGTGAACAAATATACAATCGCCCCTGTCACTTCACAACACTCGACGTGGAACATGAAGGAGTGATCGTTAAGGTCAGAATAAGACCAGAAGACAAAGGAGCAGAATCAGGCCACTCAGCCATTGCGTCTGCTCGGCCATTCAAATCTGCCTGACTTGTTCCCAACCCCATTGTCCTGCCTTCTTGTAACCATTGAGCACCTTAGAGTCAAGAATCCATCAATCTCCGCAATAAATAAAATCAATCATGGCCTCCACCGCACTCTGAGGCAACACAATCCGCACATCAACCAGCCCTTGACTGCATCAGTTCACCTCACCTGCGTCTTCAAGGGAAGTTGCTTCATTCTGAGGCTGTGCCCTCAGATCCCAGACTCTCGCTCTGATGGAAAGTCCCCTCAACCTCCAGTCCAGATCTCTCGCTATTCAATGGGTTTAAAGAAAATCCCTCCCTCCCCACCCCCCCATCCTTCTGATCTCCCTCGGCTACAGGCCCAGAGCCATCAAATGCTCCTCATGTGAAACGTTGCTTACGAGGTTCACAGGAATGAAGACAACTGATGGGCACATTTCCAGGAACAACATGCAATTTGGTGGCAAAACAGTTTCATGGGACAAGCTCTGGTTTCTTTACTGCCCCGTTAACGACCAGGACATGAACGCTTGTGCATACTTCCATTTCCCAGGGGACTTAAACCATTCCAAGGTGAATGGAATAATAAAGAATGCTGGGAATGCTGGAAACACTCAGCAGGTAAATGTCAGATGTGGAGAGAGGAACAAGGTTAATGTTTCTGGTCCCGGACTCTTTGTCCGAATAGCTTCCAACAATTCCTGTCTTCATTGCAGATCCCCAGCACCGTTACATTTTCTTTGAATTCCACCGGCTCACTGGTGACAGTGAGGGGGCAGTTCCAACCCACGGTTCGAATACTCAACCGCAGTCCCAATACTCATGTTGCAAGTGTTCCATCTATTCACGACCTCTCCCTGTGAATGGGAGTTTTTTTTCTCCACAGAGCAGCTTTGACAGCTTCCAAAGGAATGCCAGACCCAAACATCTGAGCCCAGATAGTAATGTTAACTCAACAGCTCATATAATCCAGGGAAACTGATCCCCGGTGTCCATTCTACCCACGTTACAAACTGCCCGATACCCTGGGACTCATCCCCTGTGGGACACACGGTATGAACTGCCACCCACCCACCCCGATAGCATCACACATCGTCCCCATCCCTCACTCTGTAGGGTGTAGTCAGTGACTTCCCCACAACGAATGTCCATCTCTCCAGACATCTGTTTCATTGCAGC
Organism: Rhynchobatus australiae; assembly: GCA_034780895.1. Lineage (NCBI taxonomy): Eukaryota > Metazoa > Chordata > Chondrichthyes > Rhinopristiformes > Rhynchobatidae > Rhynchobatus > Rhynchobatus australiae. The sequence goes on along the minus strand of JAUZTB010000088.1, from coordinate 139,394 downwards.
AGGAGGAACATCCAGTCCCAGCGTAGAACCGGGCCAACGTTCCATCTTCCCAAAGTCTCCATCCCAGGATTATACCCCAGGCACGAACTCTGTCAGGAATCTTCGCTGCCGGCGAGTCGCTGAAGTGTCCCCGCCATTCCTGGTTCCCAAACTAAAGCCGCCAATCCACGCCCCGGCAGAACTGTAATCTCATGGTGCGCAAATTGGACCGGGGCTCAGACGGGAAAATCAGCTCCGGGCCACCGGAGGGCGCAGATACATCTCTCAACACGTCCCCAGCAACCACCCTCAGCACATTTGATCCTTCTCTTATTGTTGAGTGGGATCTTGCCATGCACAGTTGCCTGCCGCCTTCCCTGCAGTGTGACAGCTACAAAACGCATTTGATGTGACATTAACAACAGAAAACGCGGGGAACGGGCTGCATCTGTGGAGAGAAATGGCGAAAGAACCAGTGTGTGAACTGGGACTGTCCAAGATGCAGTCTGACCTGCTGAGAGTTTCCAGCGTTTTCTCTGTTTCAACCGTCCCGCAACGACTGTTTTTGTTTGCATATATATTCATTGCAAAATACTTGGGACGTGCTGAAATAATCAACCGATTTGCGTAAATGACACCCCCACCCCTCCCGTTCATTAATTCTCACTGCGTGCCCACACAGGGATCATCCATTCCGTTCAGGAAATTCTCAAAGCATCGTCTCCCCTTCCCCTCCTCCCCCCGCCCTCCTCACTGTCAGTCTGTTGGAACTGTTTCTGAGGCCGCTGTCTCTCCGCTGGGGGGGTGGGGGGCGGTGAACGCAGAGCCATAAAACCTTGCAACATTTCCTGCATCTCTGGCGCGCAGCTACGCTGGTAGTGCATGGAGTGTGACTCACCAAAAAGTAAGTGAAAGCGGAAATAGCAATCTCATGGCCACATGCCTCGAGTTCCATTTTGACAAGAATTAACACTGAACATTCAGCCATTTTGCGACGGTGAAACTTAAACCCCACTGGTTGCATTTAACCCGCCCCTCAGTGCAGTCCATGAATCCTCTGGTAGTTACAGCTTCAAACAACATTCAGCAGTTTGATATCCACAGAAGCAGGTCTAAGATCAAGACACATTGCTGGAAACGACGTGATTGTTCCCAACGTTCACGGGGGATATTTAAAACTCACTGGCTATCTTCCAGCAATATACGCAGGCTGAACTATTAGCGCATAACGACGATATAAAAAAGCTCCCAAAACAACAGGGCTCCATCAAATTGTAAAAATAATGAAGTGCAAAGATTTGACAGCCTGACTGCTTGCTTGGGAACCCGTGAAGGGAAACTTAAATCGAAGGACGTGCCCATATAAGGGAAAGGCCAATGTCCCGCAGAAACAGGCACCAAAACCAGGAATTATAGGTTATTCTGAAAAAAAAAATTAGGAGTGATACTTCTGATCCTTCGCCTAAATTTGTAAATTCGGAGTCCATTTATCCAATATTTTCACATGATGCAGATCCCCCTTCAATAGGTTTTTTCATTTAGAGAAACAAAGTTGAGGACATAATATTGCTCTGTTTCTCATGAGAAATTTTGGCCCAGTTTTCTCTTGGTTTTTTTAATGTATTTTTGTTTGCTTAGTTTAATTTACATTGCTTATATTTATTTATATTAATTTGGGGGTTTCTTTTTCTTTTTTTAAATGTATCTAATAAATCTTTTTCTTTCCTTTCTTGCATACTCTATTCATTAACTAAGAGATCGTTGCACTTACAAATTTTTAAATATTTTATTGTGTGATTATCTCAGACATGAGTGAGATCCAGATCTCTCTGTAATACATGAATGAGCACTGATGTTTATATTCTAATCTGGATTGGATTGGAAACTAATAGAAAAGATTGAAAACAGAAAGGAAGTTGGCAGGAGCGGAGAGGGGGAAAAGCTGACCTGGCACCCCTCGCCTGCATCAGCGGAAGAGGCGAGAGATCTGAATCTCACTGCCTTGCCTGAAAGGGCCAAGGAGGAAGACAGGCCGCCCTGGAGCTGTGCCCCGAAGTCCGGTCCCTCTGCTGAAACTTCTCCTCCTTCACGGCCACAATGAGCGGGACGGCCGCTTCCTGCAACAACGTGAGACTGTGGCCGACCCCAGGCATCGATCCAGGCGGAGTCCGGGTCCCGCTACCGGACAGGGTGATGGGGGGAAAGGCCCCAGATACAACTGGACGGGCGACTGTGGTCCCGGGGTTCACCAGCCTCACCCCGCTGCCGGGACACCAGGGACCCAGCGGCGGCTGACCTCAGGCGGCTCGGTGTGAAGAGACCAGCACCCGGGCCGACCCCGGGAGACCGGGGCCGAGGCCGCCCGTTCGGGGAGTAGAAACCGGAATCACCGCCCCAGCACCAGACCCCGTCCGCCCGGCACCGGCGGGGGATACTCACCGGTGGGAACCTGCGCTCCACGCCCCGCAGGCAGCCGAGCCTTTCCCCCCAGCTCCCCGCCCCAGGGGTCGAGGTCCGGCTCCCTCTCCCGGTCCCGACCCCGACCCCGACCCCGGAGCCGATCCGCCGCAGACCCGCTTCAGCACAGATGAGGAAGTCACCGCCGCCCATCCGGTGTCTGTCAGTCCGAGGGCTGTGCTAACCCCGCGTCATCAGTTCAGGGGCGGGGCCTCGGGAAGCCCAACAACCCCGCAGAGGCTGCAAACCCGCGGTGAAGCGGGAGGCGGGGTCACGTGACGCGGCCGCTCCCTCTCCTCGCCCCACAGCCGCTGCCCGACCCAGCGGCGCAGTTCACCGTTGCAGCGGCGTCTTGTTGGATTCCTCCGGCCGGATCTGCCCCTTCACCCCCCCCCACCTGGTCCGAGGGTCAGGGGCTCGATCCCTTTCCAGTCCCGACACACAACTTCCATCCAAACTGGAAATATATCAGTTTCATTCAATTTAGTTGACATCCCCTCTGCATTCATTTCTTTGCATTTCCCCTGGTCTCACTGAACAACTGCCGCAGAGCATCACCAAAGTCGGAAACAGCAGGTGGTGGCCATTCGGCCCCCCTCGGGCCAACCAACAAGATCCCGGCTGCTTCCGGCCGATTTCCACTCCCTCCGTTCCACCAGGCTCCACACCGTCGCCAACCTCTGGATTCACTGGACACGATGACCCGAGTCGCTCCCATCTCTCCCGTGGTGAGGACTTCCGAAGATCCGCCCCCATCACTCTCAGCTCAAGTCCCCAGCAGTCCACCCGCTTTTCCTGGGACGAGAAGCCGAGGTTCGACCTGTCCAACCCGCTGAGGTTCTTGTGATTTCAATGAGCTCACACCTCCGTTCACCAATCCCCACCCAAAGTGTTAATACAAGAGGTCTTTCTGCATAGAACTACCCCCAGCGCTCCAGCAATCAGCATAGCGAATCTTCATCGTGCTCTACACAACAAACACACTCTATATTGGTACATCACTACAAAACTTATTCCCATCATCTTCAGCCATGTGCTCGCCCCACCTGTCACCTGTCAGCCCCTGTGACCCCCAACCCCTCTGACCGCCCCGCCCCCTCCTTCGATCTGCCCAGCACCGCCCTCACTTGGATCCACCCGTCGCTCCCCCAGCTCTTGCCGCACACCGTCCCTCAACACTTCCTGTTGACTACCTCGCCTCCACTCCCAGTCCAGGTGAAGACTCTCGATCCCAGACACCGACTGTCCATTCCCCTCCTCTGATCCTGCCCAACTCGCTGAGTTTCAGCAGAAGCTTGGCTTTTGCACTCTACACACCCTCCCCAGATAAGGAGAGCGACATTTTGCACAATATTCCAGGTGCAGTCTCAACAAATCCCAACATCATAGCGCAAGGTCATTTTCACTCTTATACCCAATAACTCTGTGGCGGTAAATACAAGTTACATGTGAGCTCCCTCACTCCCCACTGCACCTCAGTCCATCACCGCGTCAACACGCTCAGCATTCCTCTCCCTTCCACAGGTGAGCTCGCATTTTCCACCCTGACCTGTTATTCCCACTCACCCGCCTCTCCTGCATCACGCTGAACCCCACGGACCTGAACCTCCCCGCTCAACACTGCCCGGGGTGTGTCAGGTCCGGTCGGGTTGATTGCCAGGTGCACGGGCACAGGGAGGGTGCAGGTCCAATGGGAAACCCGCAGGGTGGGGAGACCGGTTCACAAACGGCCCCCGACTTCCAACCTCTGCGGGTGTCTTCCGAGGCCCCGCCCCTGAACTGATGACGCGGGGTGAGCACAGCCCTCGGACTGACAGGCACCGGATGGGCGGCGGTTCCTTCCTCATCGGTGCTGAAGCGGGTCTGCGGCGGATCGGTTCCGGGA
>JAUZTB010000088.1:49160-59427 GCA_034780895.1 Rhynchobatus australiae | reverse complement strand
TCTCCTGTCTTTTATTTTGCCCACTTGTCAGAGAAATCATAGGACAAAGGAATTGTAAGCGACTCTTAATCACAATAACACTGCCACTAGTGATAAGTCAGATCTCCAACTGACAATGAGTTCACCAGCCCCCACCCGTGAGATGACCTTATTTAATTGCGCATGGTGCTGGGCGTATTATTTCACCGGGAGACGGCTCCCAGCTGTTTTACAGTGGAGAGTCTATGAATCTGAATACCTAGTGTTTATGACAGAAGACTTTTGGTAGCTGATGGGTGATGGCTTTATGGGCACTTCTGTCAAAATTATCACCGAAAATGAATGATAATAAAAAAACATTTTTCAAAGATTGGACTTAAGAGAAAGTCCAGGGCATTCGTAAATTTCCCAGAACAGTACAGAATATCATCACCTCCAGCGATGCCTGTGTTATGCCTGTAGACGTATGTCTGTCTTCCTCGTGCTCTGGTTTCTTCCCACATCCCGAACACGTTTTTTGTTGCTCGGTTAATTGGTTATTGTCAATAACTTCTGGTATGAAGGTGAGTGTAGAAAAATCCGGGCAGTTGAAGAGAAAAGACCTGGGATTAATGTAGGATTCTCGGTGTACTGTCGGGTTTGCTTTCGTGCTGTTTGCCTCCATGTTTTGAAACATATTATAAATTTGGAGAATATATGAGAATAACCAATACTAAAAAGAAATACCGCATGCATTGTGATAGGTAGAGAAGTTAGTTAGAAGATGACACGGGGGATTTAATGAAGCAAATAGAACAGATGCAGAGATTAAAAGTAATAATTTAGCATTTATCTTCACAGTTGAATGCATCAGAAAAAAAAACACAACAAAATAACCGATAATCAAAGAGCAATAGGGAACGTAAAAAATGTCTCCATCTCTCTGCATAAAAAGTACAAGACAGACAAATCGATGAATTCATGGCCTGCGTGAAGGGAACCAGGTAGTGAAAGATATGTTCTGTTACTATCTAGCAAAGCTCCCTCGATTCTGTAGGGAATTGGAAAACTGCAAATGTTCAATTAAAGTTAATAACGGACTGTAAAGAAAACTGGAAAAAAGAGGCCAGTTTGGCCAACACCTGCCATTATGAAGATTCTTGAATGAATTCGAATAAGGTAGAAGCAAGGTTTTTTTCCGAAAATTACTCAGAAGCAAAGAAGAATCATCTCAGTGATATGGAACTGCAATTGCGTTTGGAATTGTAATTGGTTTATTATTGTCATATGTACGAGGTATCGTGAAAATAACTTGGCTCTCATGCTGTTTACACAGATAAATTCATCACAACAATGCATTAAGCGGGGTCGTTGATTATGCTGGCTGCTTTACCGAGGCAGTGAGAAGTAAAGGCAGAGTTCACGGAGGGGAGTCTGGCTTCCGTGATGCGGTGAGTTGCGTCCACAAACCTCTGCAATTTTCTTGCGATCACGGGCAGAGCAGTTGTCATACCAAGCCGTGATGTAACCTGAGAGGATGCTTTCTATGGTACATCGAGAAAATTTGCTGAGGGTAAAGGGGGACAGCAAATTCCTTTCGCCTCATGCAAAAGTAGTGGCGCTGTGATCTTTCTTGGCCCTGGAGTGGTCTACGTGGTTCGACCAGGACAACTATTAGTGATGGGAGGTCCAAGGAATTTGAAGCTTTCAGCCCTCTCGACCGCAGCAGCATTGATGTAAACTGGCTCATGTTCACCGCCCCCTTCCTGAAGTCGACGAACATCTCTTTTGACACATTTCGTTTACATTTGATACATCTGGTTTAATGCATTTATTGGACATCATTGCGGATACAGCAAGTAATATGGGATAAGCGGAATCAGCAGTTCAAATTCAAGATATCCAGTCGTCCTTCAGCAAGATTCCTTGTGATCGATTGCACGTCAAGGAACACGGGCTTGGAAAAATATGATGGCATATAGGAAACACTCAGAAATCGTCAGGATAAATGGATGGTTTTCGGATTCGGAATCAGCAGCTAGTTCGGTGTTAAAGGGATTTCAACTATTAAAATCTATATTTGTCTTCCGGATGAATCAACCGAGGTTTTTTGCGACCATAGTAGCTGCTAATAAACGTATAAATTGTTTTTTTTTAGATGCGCAGTAGACATACCGAGCCCCGGGGATGTAGACGGGAGAAGTGAACGACGAGAAGTGAAATATGGGATACAATGGGAAATACTTTATGTTTACCCGACTTTGGATGTAAAAATTAAGAGACTTAACTGGAAGCAGATATTTTGTGAAAAAAAATGTGATCTAGAGGTAGGTGAACCAAGTAACAGAGCGGCTAATGTGATGTTCGATTTATTGCGATGGGAACGAGTCACAAAATGAGGAAAATTATGTGATACAAGTTTACAGGACATGGGTAAGGCCACACCAGGGTAGAGACTGCAATTTTGATCTTCATACGTAAGGTAGGATATATTTGAATTCGAAGCAGTGCTGTCAGGTTTAATAGGTTGATTCTTGGTTTGAACGATTCTTGGAGATAAAGTGAGACTGAACAACTTGGGTTGGGAAAGAGGGAAAAGAACTTAATTTCCAGCAGCTGAGATACAGAAAGGGTTGAAAGGGTTGAACACAGGAAATACCTTTGAGAGGATGATGACAAATGGGTTAATGTAGCAACAGAAGATCATTGTCTGTCTTATCCGTGCGAATCGTATGGCGGTAGGACATACCCACCAGGGCAAGCTACACTGATGGACAGAGAGATAAATATAATTGACCCACGATCACAGAGGGATGATTTTCAGAATTGGCTTTTTATGACATAGACAGAAAGAAAGAGCGAACTACCTAAAATTGCATTCTGGAAGTCTGTTATGAGCCAGGACGGAATTGATGTTTTCATACTAAAATTTTCGTTGTCTTTCGTGTGATGGTGCAGGAATATCAGGATTTGACAAAAATAGCAGAGTAGGGCTCGAATAATGAATTAAAGTGGCGGGCCAGTCGAAGCCCAAGGTCACTTCTATGGATTGAAAGTGGGTACTCCGAGAAACAATCGGCTGAACTTCAGCTGCCTGCATTGGAGAGGATGCCATATTGTGATCACCAAATAGAGTGGAAGAAATGCAAGAGGACTGCTGATTCACCTAGAAAGACTGTTTCTGCATCTACTATGTTTTAATGGGAAAGTGCCACAAGAGCAGACTAGTGGCGCAAACGGAAGAGCGGACCAGGTTATTATGAAGGGAGAAATTCTGTCCGAATACTGAAAGGGGAGGCTTGTTGAATCTTTGTTCGTAGAATCTCGTTCGGGCAGGCGGAAAATGCGATTTGCATTTGGAGCGCAAAGCAATGTAATAATTTTATCCAAACACACCTTGATGGAAATAGCTACCAAACAAATGCATTAAATGGTGCTGTTACTTACAATTATTGATATAGTTTCAGAAAATGGGATAACCCAGTTAAAATGAAAAAGAGGAATTTGTAAGATCTCAGATCTTCTGGAATTCTTTATCCCAGAGAACTGTGCAGGCGGATTTAATAAATATATATTCAGGAGGAGAGATAATTAAACAACAAAAGGAGTCAAGTGGTTAGCGACAACTTTGGAAGTCGCTTTTGAGATCAGGATTGTATTCGGCATCGTCTTATTGAATGGTGCTCCAGGCTCAAAGAGCCTGTTGACCTGCTCCTGTGCCTGTTTCTTCTTACAACCGGTAAGTCAAACAATTTAAGTCCTCAAGGCCGTTAGGAAGTAAAGGAATATAAATAATATTATTTTAGAAAAATATTTAAGAAGTCATATTCAAAGAGAATGAAGTCCAGTGAAATGTTCCTCTGACAGTTCTCCCATCAAATGATCCTGACCATTGATCTCACCAGGGCCGCTCGACTTGTACCAGGCGTACTATGCTTCAGACTTTTCCAGCAGATACTTGACAATCTGAGCTGTGAAATCCATGGAGTCTGCGCTGATCCTTTACTGTGAGGACACAGCGGCAACTGGAAATACAGGCGGCAAAGGACAAGGTGGCGCAGTCGGCGTAACCCAGCCATAGCGTACCATTGGAAAATACGAAGACGATATCTTACGATAAGACATCTTTACACGCACATGTACATGGAAACACACAATGAAATACCACTTTGTGTAGGGAGTTCTTGGGGCAGCCCTGAAGTGTCGCCACGCTTCCGGCGCCAACATAGCATGCCCACAACTTCCTAACATGTACGTCTTCTGAAATGTGGGCAGAAACTAGAGAACCGGAGGAAACCCACGTAGACACGGAGAGAACGTAAAAACTCCTGACAGGCAGCGGTGGAAGTGAACCCGGGTCGCTGGCGCTGTCATCGCGTAACACAAACCGCAACACGACCATCCTCACATGTGATAATGGAAGAGACGTGCTGGCGTTCCGACAGTAAACCTACTCTAGTGTGTCAGACACTAAGGAGATGTCAACACGGTGTCTCACAGTTTGCTGCTTACCCGAGTTTCTGTATTTTACAGTTCTGGTTCTTCAGAGCTGCAGCCAGCAGTTTCATTCCTGAATCTCCGAATTCGTTGTAACTCAGGTCTAAATCTGTCAGTGAGCAGTTTGTGCTGAGAGCTGAGGCGAGATCCTCGGCACAAGAATCTGTGAGATAATTCTTATCGATCCTGAAAATGAGAGATTTTACAAAAGAGGGACAAGGAAGGCCAGAACTCCATGTAATCTTTAGTGTAAAATGCAAATTAATGTTGTAATTTGACATTATAATGACAATAATAGCTGCCATTAGCGCAAAGTCATTCCATTGCATAATGTTTGATATTAAATGTTTGGGATTCATGAAAACAACCTCTCACAGTCTGCTACCTACCGCAATTTCTGTATTTTACAGTCCGGATTCTTCAGAGCTGCAGACAATATCTTCACGCCTGAATCTTTCAGTTTGTTGTAACCCAGATCCAGTTCCATCAGTGAATGGTTTGTACTGAGGAAGGAGGAGAGATCGTCGGCACTTGAATCTGTGAGATGGGCACCCCATAGGCTAAGGATCGGAAACAGATGACAGAATCAATTCAGAGAAATCTCACCATTTAATAACTAGATCTTCACGTACTGAAAATAGAGCTTTGCCAGATTATTCCCCCCTTTGCATAAACGAAGTATTCCTCCAGAATTAGATGCTCTCTGGCCCGCTGAATGTTTCCTAGATTTCCGATGTCTATAAACTGCAGTTTTTTTTTAAATTTTCATTTACGATTAACACAACCATTGCCAATGCAAAAGTTCAACATCATACACCCAAAGATTATAAGCAATACTAAGCCTTCCGTCTGAAAAAGATCGGATCTCTCTGGTGCATCTTGTACATTTGCTGACACATTGGACGGTTCAGCTTTCGCATCCCGATGCGCCGCCATTCTGAATCTTGCAGCGCCACGTTCAATTTCAGAACGGCAGCAAAACATCTTCGCCTTCCGGTGCACTTCTGCCATCCCTTCTTAAAATACGAGCGTGAATCTGTGTGACAATCTGAAGTAAGGACTAAATGTATACAAAACAATCAAATCCGCATGGAATGGACCATAGTGATTCCGCAGCCAACGTTTCAGGGAGAATCTTTATGGTTCTGCCACATAGAGTCGTGACTGTGGTGAACGATTAAATAATATTCGTTTTCTCAGAAGCCAATGTTCAGCCAATTGAATTCATCCACGAGTTTTCATGAAATAACCTCGGGCACCAGATGAGGACACAATTCTGGCTATCGGAAGACCAGCTACGTTTTGATTTACAACACTAAAAATGTGGAAACTTTCTTATGTATGTCCCATTCACAAAAGCAGGACAGGCACAATCTGTTAATTACCGCCATTCAGTCTGAACTTAATCATCAACTAATCGATGGGTATTGTCATCGACAGAACGTTGAAACGGCATTGCCTTCCTTGGAACGTATTCACCAAATCCAAGTTCAGGTTTCACCAGGACTGTTTCACGCTCCACCTCATGACAGCCTTACCCAACAAAGGCTATAGTGAATTTAGGGGTTTAGGTGAGAGTGACTGTCCTTGACTACAAGCCAATATGTGATCACAAGTGGCACAAATAGAAGTCAATAGGTATCAGGTGGAAATCACTCAGCGGAGAAGATGAGCGGCGTGGATTTCGAGATCAAGTATCCCAGTTGTTCATTGGGGTAGTGTCCTGGGCCCAACCGTCCATGACTGCTTCATCGATTACCTTCCTTCCATGATAAGGTGAGAAGTGATGGTCACTGTTGATTGCATTACATTCCATTTGCACATCCTCGAAAACGACGCTGTCTGCCAGAATACAACAAGGACTGGACATATTCTGGCTTGAGTTGATAAAAGGAAAGCAACATTCGTGTCACAAAAGTGAGAGAAAACGATGATCTACAACACATCTCAGTCTTAACCACATGGTCTGGACATTCAATGGCATTACAATAGCCAAATGATCAACCTCTTAGGAATCACGACTGTCACAAACTAATATGCACCACTTCCCTGAATCCACAACGAAGGAGGAACAAAGAGGATGAGTGTCATGCAGGGAATAATTCACTTCCTGATATCTCAAAGATATTTCAGCAGTTACTTGACACGAACTTGGAACCAGCTGGAATATACTCCAATCCTCTGGATAAGTGCACCTGCAACGACTCTGAACGTGCTTGACACGATTCACTACAAAGAATCCCGTTTGGCGGGCACCCTGTTGCCAACAACAATGGCTCAAGTACCAGAGGCCATTTTGTTTCATTCTCAAAATGTGCTGCAGTTTCTTTCCCAGGCTACCGAGATGCACCCTCAAACAATATCAAAAAACAAATGAAAATGAACCACTTTGCGACTCCTCTTCTAGTCATATGGAATTTTGAGTTGAAAATACATCAGCAGTCTGTCATCGTTAGCTGATCGGAATCGCAATATTGTTAGAAAACCTTCACTAGATCTGTGGAAGTTCAAGCCAGCGGCTTCTTCGGAGAAATTAAATACGAACAATAAATTATGTACCTGCCAAAACCTGGAAGTAACTATATTTTCAGTTAATTCCCAGAGCTGGCCTGTTACACATAAATATGGCACATCTCTCATTCAACCAAGACGTTTCCTTCCAATTGAAGCAAGACAGACCGGATTCTGTTCACCAAATCTCCTTACCAATGCAGATACCAAAGTGACAAATTTTTGCCTCAAGGAAACACCCAGGCTGGAAATTAATTTTACTGTTACTCAACTCTTCCCCACCATCAGACTGTCAGCTGAGGATTTCTCAAGGACCACTTCTTTCCCGCTGTTCCTGAACTGGCCTCTTGCAAAATAATGACAAACCTGCACTGCTCTTCCTCTGTAACTTTGACATTATATTCTGCATTCAGTTTGTTTTTCTTTTTGCACGATCTCGATTGAACTTATGTTTGGAAAGATCTCCCGATAGGCACGAAAACAAAACAAAAACTCTCTCTGTTATTCTGCATTCGACAATAATAAATAAATTAGCAATAAACATTCCAGAGGACAGAAATCATATGTTGAAGAAATAATGGCACAATACATTATATAAAGTTTCAGCGCTAAGTTCCACGCAGAATTTGGCATGTAGATATTTCTGGTCCAACTTTATCTTCCCTTACTGTTCCCTCTATCAGACTGCTAATTAGGACCAGCAGTGCCCAACATAAATATGTACCCAAGTGGGAAGAAGATCGTGACAATCTCATTTTACACACGGTCTTAGTAGTTGTGCTGAAGTGATGATACCACATTAGAACTATTTACCAGAGACGTTGTGATCTGCTTCGAATAGACTGTTTTGTAATCACCCTGGTTCTTCAGATGGTTATATTATTCGGACTGTACAACAGCACGAGTGTTTAGGAAATGGTGGACTGAGAATATTCTCTCATGTTTCACAGTCTGGGACTTACCACAGTTTCTGTATTTTACATTCCGGATTCTTCAGAGCCGCAGACAGCAGTTTCACTCCTGTATCCCCCAGATCATTACCACCCAGGTCCAGCTCCGTCAGGGAGCGGTTTGTACTGAGAGCGGAGGCGATATCCCCGGCACTAGAGCTTGTGAGACTGTTAGAATACAAGCTGCAAACAAAAGGGGGAGTTGTAAAAGTATAAGGAAGGGGATACACGCAGAAAATCTGCAGTGCGTATCAGTAACACAATTCCTGATCACATTAATGTTGAGCATCAGACACCCAGTGACCGCAAACACAATTTCTCACAGTCTGGTACTTACTCCAGTTTCTGTATTTTACATTCCGGGTTCCGCAGAGCCTCAGATATCAGTTTCACTCCCGAATCCTCCAGTTCATTATCACCGAGGTCCAGCTCCGTCAGTGAGCAGTTTGTACTGAGAGCAGAGAAGAGATCCTCAATGCAAGAACCAGTGAGGCCGTTATTGTCAAGCCTGGAGATGAGAGAGAGAGTGTACTTGAAGGACACAGAGAAACAGGAGACAGTGCTAATCACCAGTGTTTATCTGCAACCGAATTACTGATCGTATTACAATTCAGTGTTGGACAGCTGGTGACTGCAAGCACAAACTCTCACATCTGATACTTACCCCAGTTTCTGTATTTTACATTCCAGGTCCTTCAGAGCCGCACACGCCAGTTTCACTCCTGAATCCCCCAGTCCATTGCGACCCAGTCTAAGCATAATGACGGAAAGCGAGAAACAAATTGATCAAACTAAAGGCTTGATGAAAATTACCCAGGTATTTCAGTAAACACAGCAGCAGTTGAGGAAATGAGCATATGATATTTCCCCTCACTGTCAATAACCCTCAATACCCACCTCTCTGGTATTCACGTGATGCCAATAATGCATTACAAGAAGTCCTGCCAGTGTGAAAGCTTATAACTCCATTAACCCTCATCCTGTGTTATTTAGAATTAACCAGCTGGAGGTCATTTGTCAGAACTTTATGTTTGATAATTCGTCCAAGTTAGACTGCACGTTTCAGGAATATGGCATTTTCATTACAATTAAATAATTGCAATTTAATTCTAGATGCTTTGCAAAATATTAATAGATCTCACATCTCAGCCGAGTTACGTAATGAAATGGCACACACTGTTGCGGTAGGAATTCCGCAAGATTTGATTGGGCAAATATATTATTCTGTCCCACGGCGCTTTCCATGGTACATGCCTCTGTGCTGTGGGTTTTTCTGCATACACCTCTCTAAACGCGTATGTCATGTGCAGAGAATTTTGTGGGATTTTCCTACTTCCCTGCGAGAAACTGGGCCTCACGCACAGGGATATGGATTCAATGCAGGGGCCAGATGGGAATGTCCTATTGCGAGGAAGACCGCACTGCCTGTGCTCTCAGGAAACCCCACGGCCAAGTGAATTGAATATATTTTCGAGCATATTTCAGGTCCAGATCATCGAGCTGAATTATGGATGAGGGATCCAAAACCAGTGGAGTCGGACCAAAAGGGACCAGAGCTCTCTACTGCGTAAAAATGCTATTGGTTGGTTGGAGATTCTGAATGACTGGATCTTTGCTGAGCAAAGATAGAATCAGAAGTCGACGGGTGTGGTCATGGTTGGGGGGTGGGGGGCGTTGTTGGTATGGGAATACCACTGTTTTTGCGCTTGGCTGCGGTATTTTTGGTGTTTCCTCTCATATGCTCTACAAGAGATTCCTGTGATTGCCATTGTCCCTCCTTCTCAGTTAATGTCACCATGTGTGAACGAAAGGAGAAGGAACCTTGTCAATGACGGTGTCACAGACATTGAAAAACAGAACGATAAATGGAATTTCTTAAATTTAAATCAATGGTCATTATTTATTGATCTGTTAAATTTTACAGCAGCCTATCAGAAGGAACAAGTTTAGTTCCTCTTGTGGTTGCGAAATTAATGATCGATATTCCGATGACATGTAAGTTTTCTTTTGAAAATTAATAGATTTAACGTATATGTTATTTTCTTTCATTTTAAAACAAGACAAATGCGAGAATATATAAACTGATTATTACCCCAAAGCTATACACGTGTGCAGACTGGATCTCAGTCGCTGCAGTCCTTCACAGCGAATGGAGCAGCTCCACAGATTAAGATGTTGCACTGTATCACAGAGCCCAATGACATGTGACAGGACCGCGCAGTCAATCGGGGTCAGTCGTAATCCACTGAATGAAAGTATTTGCACAGATCCCAGTGTGGCCTGAACCAGTCTACGGTTCTGAGACTCAAACAGGTAGTGCAGTGTGTTCAAGAGGCTCCTTTTACCAGTTT
>JAUZTB010000087.1:112380153-112390167 GCA_034780895.1 Rhynchobatus australiae | reverse complement strand
TATGTGGGCGATGGGGAGGTGGGTGGGTATGTGGGCGATGGGGAGGTGGGTGGGTATGTGGGCGATGGGGAGGTGGGTGGGTATGTGGGCGATGGGGAGGTGGGGGAGGGTAACAAGTAGTGGAAGGACTGGAAAAGGTGAACAGTTCTGCTGAAGGAACTCAGGGATGGTCATTCATGGGGAAAGGCTGCAAAAGTAGGTTGATAGGTGCACTGAATGTGATACTTGGTATACTGAAAGGCCTACCAGAAAGCCTGCATGCAGTGGCAAGGGTCATAGATCAGTCAGCATCAATCTTATGCAGGACTTTGAACAGATCCTTTCTAGCATGGATGTAATACCTCAAACAGTACAGTACAGGAACAGGCCCTTCAGCCCAGGATGTCAATGTCAAACAGGATGCCATATTAAACTAAGTCTCTTTTGCCTGCACATGATCCATATTCTTCTATTCACTGCATATTCGTGTGCCTGTCTAACAGCCTCTTAAACTTCCCCCGGCAGCCCGTTCCAGGCACCTACTACTCTTTGTAAAAAAACACTTGTCCCGCACATCTCCTTTAAACTTTCCCCTTAGGGAAGGTTTTCTCACATGAAATGCATGCTCTCTAGTATTTGACATTTCTATCCTGGAAAAAAAGATTCTGACAGTCTACCCTATCTATGCCTCTCATAATATTATTAACTTCTATCAGGTTTGGTGGCAAAGTTCATTAGCCCAATCTCCCTGCTGACGTCTTGGCTTCCATTATACTACAAGTAGAATCCACACAACACCTGTGTGGCTGCAGTGGCTCTTCTGGCTGCCATTTTAGCTGTGGATACTAGTGTTTAGCAGGCCAGCGGTCCTTCCAGCACAGACTGCCGAGATTGCTGAAGCATCACCATTAAGGAAGTGGCAGTGACTGCACGGACCTTTCCCAGGGTGACAACTAAGGCTCAGAGCTACTCGAGATCACACACCAGGGAAAATCAGCCACCTTTCACCCAGTGGCTATCCCTGAGGCCTAGCCATGTTGGACCCACTAGCTTAGCAGAGCACGCGAGCATCAGTATGCACCAAGACACCAGGAAGTCAGGCACTGTAGGAACGAACAAGAAAGGCAACAAGGAGTTGGTGTCCGAACAGCGGGCTATTTATTGAAACTGGTGTGCACCAGTAGACCCAACAAAGCTGATCTACCCAAACATGATTTTGGGACAGCCTTATTTCTCCGCATATGTGATTACAGAGAAAACTTAATTGACTAAGTTTTGATTGTTACACTTCTCTATATACGCCGTTACACAGAAAACCTAACAGTAAAATAGGTTTTGGTTACAGAATAAAACATTTAAATTATCTGCAAATCTAACTGAACTAACAGCAACTCAACAGTTTCAGCCACAACAACAGTGGCGTGCTGTGACATAATCATCAAGCTTCTGTACCTTGGTGCAATTACAGCTGCACCCCAACCCTCTATTGTTGAATCTTATCAGTCGTTGCCTGTCACCACATCAGCAGCAGCTACATCCTATTTTACTAGTTATTAACCCTCTCTGTTTCTACCCCTACAACAGACACTATGGGAACATCCTTGCGTGACTATTTGAAGTTACTGTGCCACATAATATGGTCCCCTTTGTTTTTCCATATTAGCTACTCAGCCACAGAGATAGGTGTGGAACATTGGTCACACTTACAGGTGTTGCAGTCAGTTCTTCTTTGACAGCCTGACCAGTGAAAGGCTGTGTCTGTTTGTCTTCCTGCTGACCCTCCTCATTTCCATGGTCAGGCCTTTCACCATCCTCAGCACATAAGATTTATAAGGAGCTAGCAGCAACTCAGGCCAATGGGCAATGATTAAAGCCAGACAGTACCTCTTAAAGGGTAGGTAATTTGTAGCTACAACTGCTGGTAAGAGTCACTGCTAAGTGTTAGTAACCAACTAGAAGACATCACACAAGTGAGAGGAGTTACCCAGAGATTCTGATGCAGGTCAGGGACCTTGGCGGACAAGCTGGAGAAGATGAGCAAGGCCCTTTCGGCAGGAGGCCAAGAAGGCAATGGGACGCACTGTGAAGGAGCAAGAGCAGGAAACAACAAGAAATGCACAGTGGAAACAAACCATTAACCCTTACCCTGCCACAGTGATCAGGAGCTCGGCACAGTGAAGCTGACAGATGCTGCAACCTGCAGCATTCTACCATTTGAATTTTTCAGATAATTTAAAAGAGATCAATAAAGAAGAACCATGACGTTATATAAAAGGAAAAAAAAAGAAAGCAAAGGAAAAGCTCTGGTGCCCATATTGGGCATTGGTGAGGGTTGGGGTGAGTGGGGTGATGCCTCTTCCACACCAACTCATCGGCTCGCTGTGGTGTGGACTCGAACCCACTCGGTTAAACCGTTCCTGCACGCTTGGCCTTTATCCCTCTGTGGAATTTCTCTCTCTCTCTCTCTCTCTCTCTCTCGCTCTCTCTATCTTTTGCCCTACCCACAATGCCCCAGACAAATTGGGGTCGTGACCTCAGTCTGGCGATCACGATAAATAAGTAAATAAATAAATAAATGACACACCGGGGGTGACAGTGCAGCCTACGCCAACCTCCACTTCCCTGGCACGAAGAAATGCCTCAGTCACCGGGAGCGTACAATCCTTGTAGCTCTCTGCCCAGGCTGAGGCGGATAACAAGGCGGTTTCTTCTAACAAAAAAAAAGAAAGATCTGACACATCTAATGCAGCAGCAGCACCTGACTGCAGAATCGTACATCGTACTGAGATTTAAAAAAAAGAGAGAGAAATATCAAAGCAAATGAAATGAAGTCAAAATCCGGTCTCAAAATAACACCGCGAGAGAGAGAGGGAGAGAGAGAGAGGGAGAGAGAGAGAGAGAGAGAGAGAGAGAGAGAGAGAGCGAGAGAGAGAGAGAGAGAATGTCAACCTGCAATGGTGGCCAGGTTCAAGTATGCCACCTCCTTTTTTGGAACAGTCTGTGAGTCCCGTTGGGAATGCAGACCAGATAGAATCAATATAAAACGGAATCACAGACGCTGTAATCAATCTGCTCTATTACCACTGTCAAGAAAGCCAAGGGAAGACTCGCGTCTCTCTCAGTCCATCTTCCGATTCAAACAAAGACCCACAGACTTAACACTTGGGAGAATCGAGCCGTTGTAATCCCCTCCAACAAGCTCAAAGCATTCAGCTTTCATATAAATGCACATATATCTAAACGCACAAAATATTGTCGCATTGGGCAGAGATACTTGGATCCTCCATACAAACACACACAGACAGATTTATCCACCTATATACAGACAGATCACATGCAGAAATATATTTTATGCAGAGATATGCACCCATATATAGAAGACATATCAAATAGTAATGCACAGATCTACCAATACATGTATACACACACACACACACAAAGTGTACCGACATAAATTTACCTACACAAAAACACATTTTGTACAGACATATACAACACTTGGCTCCTGAAATGGTAGTTGAACTGAAGATGCAGGATTCGTCTGTCAATCTATTTTTTGATTCCACCCCCCCCCCCCAACTCTCCCTCGTTCCCACCCTTCCCCCTTCTTTTTTTTTAAACAAAAATCAATGACATTGATCCCTTTCAGGTCCAGAGGGTGGGTCTTCATCAGCCATGAAGAAAGCTTGTGATACAGTGTAAGGGAAGCTGCCCCCTGTAGCAGACGGATCGATCAGCTCCCTCTCTGCAGAGCCCCGGAGCTCCTGTGAATTAATGGCTGCATCTGCTATGGCAGCAGGAAAGAGAAACCTTCTATCCAGCAATTACTACGGGATGAAAACAGCAATTTCCTTCCTCCCATTGACAATTTGCCTCCCGTTTATCCCTCTTATCACTGCTGTGGGGTGTGAGTCCACAGACAACAGTCCATCCAGTGCCCGTTTTCCATCTGACACGCCCGGAGTTATTGGAGGGCCATCTCCCAGCAAGGGTCAACGGACAGCAGACCAAAGCTGGCTGTCTGGCAGGGAAATGGGACTAGCTCTGTTCGGCAACTTGGTTCGCACGGAGGAGTTGGGCCGAATGGCCTGTTTCCGTGTTGCGTAGAACTATGACTCAATGAATGTGATAGGGGCACTGAGAGAGCAGCAGTGATGAGCCGCATGGGTGAGGCTGCATTTGGAATATTGTGACCACTTTTGGTCACCCTGCTACAGGAAATATGCAATTTAGCTGGAAAGAGTGCAGTAAAGATTTACAATGTTGCCAGGACTCAGGGGACTGGGTTATAGGAAGAGGTTGGGCAGGCTAGGACTTTATTCACTGGAGTGTAGGACACTGAGGGGTAACCTTACAGAGGTGTCTTAAATCATGAGGGACATAGATAGGGTGAATCCGCAAAGCCTTTTTCCCAGGGCTGGGGAATCAAGAACTAGAGGCTATAGGTTTAAGGTGAGAAGGGAGAGATTTAATGGGTACCTGAGGGGTAACATTTTCACCCAGAGGGTGGTCAGTATATGGAACGAGCTGCCAGAGGAAGTGGTTGAGGCAGGTATGTGAACAACATTTAAAAGACACTTGGGCGGGTGCGTGGATAAGAAAGGTTTAGAGGGATATGGGTCAAATGGAGGCTAATGGGATTAACATAGATGGGTGTCTTGGCCAGCATGGACCAGATGGACCGAAGGTCCTGTTTCCGCATTGCATGAGCTTGCAATGCCAGGGGTTGGCCAGCTCACCTGGGGCAATGTGGGTTGAGGTCATCCCAGTGGAGCCGCTCTTTGGTTGATGCTGTTGAATTGATCTGGAGGGAGGGAACAAGGGGTAGTGGAAGAGAGCTTGGCTCCTCATTGCAGGAGAGGACACCTACATGCTTTGGGAAGGAGGTTAGCAAACTCCCAGCACGCTGAAAATAGCTGAAAGAGAAATTAAGCCAAGGTAGCTGGATGGAATTAAGATGCACATCAGCCACGATCTCCCACGTGAACTGAGGAGTACGCCATTCCTCTCCTTGAGGCCTGTTCAATAAGTGGTGATTCTGCGTCCCGTTCCTGTCCTTGTCCCATATTCCTGAGTTCCCTTAATATCTACACACAATGACTCAGCATTCCACAGGCATCCAGGGTGGAGAATTCCAAGGAGTTACAACACAAAAAGGGGCTTCTCATCTCGGACAACAACCCAGCCCCAGGAGAAACAGCACCTGTCCTGTCAATCCCATTTGGAAGCTTACATGTTTCAATGAGATGATAGTATATGACCAAGGGGCTGAATGGCCTCCCCATCACTTTTAGTTTGAGGCTGTTGATGGGATGTCACACAACAATGGTGGAGCCTGGTTTGGCCAATGGCGGGGCTGAGATAGTGGGGTGGGTTTTATTTAGTGGTCAGGATATGCTGACTCATCATAGCCCAGACTGGGATCTTGTTAACTCACCAGCCAATCAGATCCAAAAATAAATTCCTGAGTGAAAAATGGTTCATTCACCTAAGTAGTGCAACACAGAGATGCAGTGAGTGCAGTGGTGACCCCAGGGTTAAGACTGTCCAACTGGCAAACAAGAGAGGGCAGAGAGAGTCTTTCATGGTGATCCTGGTGCCCACTGAGCTAGTCCCATTTGCCTGCATTTGGCCCATATCCCTCCTGTGCATATGCTTTTAAACGGTTGTTCCTGCCTCAACCACTTCCTCTGGCCACTAAGTCCGTATACTCACCATCCTCTGAAGAAGTTGCAGGTTAAAATCTTTCCCCTTTCACCTTAAGCCTATGCCCTCTAGTTTTTAGCTCCCCTTCCCGGGCAAAAAGTGGGTATATTCACTCTATCTATGCCCCTCATTATTTCATATACCTGTATAAGGTCACCCCCAATCTCCTACGTCCAAGGAAGAAAGTCCCAGCCTGTCCAGCCTCTCCCTATAACTCAGGCCCTCGAGTCCTGGCAGCATAAATCTTCTCTGTACCCTTTCCAGCTTAATGACACATTTCCTATAACAGGGGAACTAAAACTGTACACATAACTCCAAGTGCAGTCTCACCAAAGCCCATTGGGATAATACATAGGACACTGCAGCACAGTACAGGCCCTTCGGCCCACAATGTTGTGCTGACATTTTATCCTGCTCTAAGCTCTGTCTAACCCTTCCCTCCCACATAGCCCCCTATTTTTCTATCACTCATGTGTCTATCTAAGAGTCTCTTAAATATCCCTAATGTATTGGCCCCCACAACCTCTGCCGGCAGTGAGTTCCACGCACCCACCACTCTCTGTGTAAAAAAACTTACCCCTGACATCCCCCTTATACCTTCCTCCAATCACCCTAAAATGATGTCCCCTCGTGTTAGCCGTTGTCGCCCTGGGAAAAAGTCTCTGACTGTCCACTCGATCTCTGCCTCTTATCGTCTTGTGCACCTCTATCAGGTCACCTCTCATCCTCTTTCTCTCCAAAGAGAAAAGCCCCAGCTCACTCAACCTAATCCATGCTCTCCAATCCAGGCAGCGTCCTGGTAAACCCCCTCTGCACCCTCTCTGTGAAGTGGGCGCCAGCCCTCCTTCCGAGGGAGTAGCCAGAGCCTCTCATTTGAAAGGCACCTCCGACAGTGCGGCACCCCCGCGGCACCGTTCTGGGGGCTGTGAGCCACGTCTGCTTTTTTTTTTCCACGCTGAGGTGTCTTGAAACTGCCGACTTTTGACGAGGGAACACGAGCGCTTCCAACACTGGCAGAGACTCAAGAAACTGCCTCCACAGCTTTTGTTTTAAATAAAACATCTCTTGAATATTTGATATTTCTTTCTCTTCCTGATGACTGCACCGGCATCTATCAACCTTCCCCCAACCCTTTCAGATTCCACAAGCCTTCCACTTGATCTGCCAGAGAGGGCCTGAATAATAGATGTGAGCGTGCTGCTGTGCCCCGCTTTAGACAGTTGTTTACAAGAAGTGGCTGGCAGTGGATGAGTACAGGCTTCCTTTGTGGCCTTGAGCCCCCCTCGACAGAGGTGGGTGGGGGGGGGAAGGGAGCTACAGGCTGCTGGAGGAAGTACTGCAAAGGCAGTTTGGCAGCTCCCTGGGCCCCTCCTGAATCCGCTGGCATCCCACAAAGCCGCCTTCCAGTCCAACGACAACACTGTATCTGCGGCTGGGCGAACCAGCCAGTGCAGCCCTAATCACCACAGTGGAGCAACATTCCACCAACATGGAGTCAGAACCGGAATCGGGTTCGCTAACACTGACATAGGATGCGAAATCTGTTGTTTTGCGGCGGCAGTACAGTGAAAGGCATAAAAATGACCACAAGTTACAAAACTAAATAAATAGTGCAATGGACTTTGCTTTCTGTTCAAGCTGTGTTCTTTCTTGCGAAAATTGTGCTTAATTTATGTTTTTCTTGTGACTGCTGCTGATCTGATGCTGTGTGCCTGCGATGCTGCTGCAAGTAAGTTTTTCACTGCACCTGTGCACACATGGACTTGTGCGTGTGACAATGAACTCGACTTTGACTTTGACTTTGAGGTGGTGGTGAGGGAGAGCATCCTCCCCCTGCCCACATCTCCCCTGCCCCTCCCCCAGCTGGGCCTGCGATGTTCACTGGAGCAGTCCTTCCACAGATCCTGTTGAATTAGGGCCACGAAAGTTAACTGGGATAACAGGGCTGAAACGCTGAACTGTTATTTGCTCGTCATCTTAATCAATGCATCCTATCAGCTGATGTTAGCGCTACATACCATAAATAATGACTCCACAAAGCCACTCCTGTCACACTAAAAGGGCCTCTCTCAGTCCTTGGCCGCCAGCCAGCAGCTCACACAGGCAGACCATTCAGTGCACAAACAACCTCGCTCTCATCTCCAAGAGAAGCCGTCGCCCCAATTCCCACTGCACGAGCTACGAGGCACGCAATGGAGGGGAAAGAGAGGCAGGGAGGGAGCGAGAGTGGTGGAGTGGAGGGGGGGTGGGGGTGGGGGTTGGTGGTGTAGAGAAACTCCCAGAACCTGAGGTAACAGCACGGCTTTTACAGAAGACGGTTTAAGCCTCGTTGTAGGTCGTGACTTTTAACGGTTTGATCCCCGCTGTCGGGAGCTGAAGATAGATTTTTCCCTCACAGATTAAATGTACAAATACTCTTCTATCACCCTCCCCTTTTACAGCCACCACCACTTAGCAGAAACACTAACAGCAGTGAGCTCAGTGTCTAAAAATAGGAGCCATTCCTTTTACTCTCTCACCCTGGCTAATTCAATGGAAGTGGGGACTGCAGTGGGTATGGATTGGAGGCTTTTAGTAGCGTCGGGAAGGGCGGCTTTACCTACTGATATCCCTCTTGGTCTTCGATAAGCTGACCTCAGCAGGGAGGTCAAAGTTCTTCCCTGGAAAACACTGCACTGGGGAAAAACAAGCATTCCACGCGTAGAGAGGTGTCAGCAGTAGCTCTGAAACCCAACTTCTGATGAGTTCAGCTTCCATTAAGCCTGAAAGCACGTACCACCAGGCTCAAGCACAGCTTCTGTGCCGCTGTTATCAAACCCCAGAATGATGAGATGGACTCTTGACCTCACAATCTACCCCGTTATGGTCTTGAACCTTATTGTCTGCCTGCATTGCACTTCCTCTGTAGCTGTGACACTTTACTCTGCATTCTGTATTGTTTTACCTTAATGCACAGTGGGATGAATTGATCTGTACGATCGGTATGCAAGACAAGTTTTTCACTGTACCTCGATACATGTGACAATAATGAACCAATTCTAACAAGGCTGTGGGTTCAATTCCCATTTCAAACACTGTGGCATGACACATAGACTTACTACTCTTGGGCGGATCTCTTGTGCGATAAAGGTGGTTGCTTGATCTCTCAGTCGACCTCGTCGTGGCCTTGCACCTTATTGTCTGCCTGCACTGCACTTCCTCTGTAACTGTGACACTTTATTCTGCATTGTGTTATTGCTTTTCCCTTGCACTACCTCGATGTACTGATGTTTCGAATAATCTGTATGGATGGTACGCAAACGTTTTTCACTGCACCTCGGTACTTGTGACCATAATAAACCAATTACCGATTGTATATAGAAGGAGGCAATTTGGCCCATTGAAACTATGCTGACTCTCAGAGCAATCCCCCCAGTCCTATTCCCCCACTCGCTTTTCCCCTGTCTCTCCCCTTGACTCTCCCCTGGTCCTCCCACTCCTGCCTACGGCAGGGGCGGTTTACAGCGGCCGTTTAATCTACCGACCCGCGCACCTTTCGGACGCGGGAGGAGGCTGAAGCAACGGGGGGAGCACCGGCGGGGGTCACAGGGAGAAGATGCAGGCTCCGCACAGACAGCAGCCGAGGTCAGGGCTGAACTCAGATCACTGGAGCTGTGAGGCAGTGGCTCCGCCTGCTGTGTTGGCCCCTGAGGAGCATAATGGAACGCAAGAACACAAGGGAACAGGTGCAGGAGGAGGCCACTCGGCCCCTCAATCCTACCCAGTCATCCAGTACGATCGTGGCTGATCTATGCTGGCCTCCTCTGTGCCCGTTCCCCATGACCATCAATTCCTCGACCTTTCAAACAGGGGAACATAGTTGCAAGGTATGGGGCCAGTCAGTTAAAACTGAGGTGGGTAGAACCCCCTTCTCCCTCGAGGGCAGAGGATTCCACAGATTCACCACCCTCTGAGTTCTCCTCAGCTCAGTATTAACTGACCCTCCCCTCTCTTTGCAACTATGTTCCCCTGTCCGCGACTCTCCCACTCGTGGAAACATCCCAACGTCTACCCCGTCGGGCCCCCTTGAGGATCTTGTGTTGGAATAAGGTCACCTCTCCCTCAATAAGGTCACCCTGCAGTTTGAGGACAGGGAGGGCTGGTGTTGATGTGCAAATCTAGCAGGACAGTGACATTGAGGCCGAGATCCGATCAGTCATAGAACCATAGAACATAGAACAATACAGGCCCTTCGGCCCACCATGTTGTGCCGCCCATCCCACCATCTAACCCTTCCCTCCCACATATCCCTCTATCCCCCACTCCTCCAGATGCCTATCCAACAACATC
>JAUZTB010000087.1:112221378-112228878 GCA_034780895.1 Rhynchobatus australiae | reverse complement strand
GCATCCGCGGAAGGAATTGTTGACGTTACGGAATGAAACCCTGCATCAGGACTGAGAGCAGAGAGGCGAGAAGGCTAATATAAAGGGGAGAGGTGGAGTAGTGAGAAAAGAGTCCGAGGTGATTGGTGGACTGAGGAGGGATATAAGATAACGGGCAGTACCTTGTTATGACCTTGCACCTTATGGTGTACCTGCACTGCACTTTCTCTGTAACTGTGACACTTCACTCTGCATTCTGTATTGTTTGCCCTTGTACTACCCCGATGCACTGTTGTAATGAATTGAGCTGTATGAACGGTGTGCAAGACAAGTTTTCCACTGTACAAGTGATAACAACAAACCAGTTCAGGTTGTGCCAGGTAGGGGAGTGAGCAGGGGTGCTGTTGGGAGACGTGAACGATAGACGGAGGCAGACGAAGAGAGAGAGAAATGAGGGAAAAGGGGGATTAAAAAAACAGATGGAGCAAGGTGGGGGGGAAGAGAGTGTGAAGATAACCAGACCTGATAACTAAAGACTAGATTAACACCTGGATTTGAAAGCAGGACTCTAGGACAACAAAAAAAGAACAGAATAGCTTTAAGAGAGTTCTAGCAGAACCCAAAGTGAGACAATAGTCTACTCTGTGCACTGGAAACTGAGATAAGGTCAATTGTGATTCCATCTGTTGGCTCATTACAAACCAAGGTGTTTCAGCTTGATGTTATGAGTTACTTGTGAAATGTCTCACACACATATAACTAAGAGATACACATTTAAAATGATACCTTACTTCAATATTGGACATCATGGAATATATAAAAGCCTAGCAAATAGGAGCAACATAGGCCATATGATCCGTTGAACCTGCTCCACCACTCAATAAGAACATGGCTGATCTGTTTGTTGGCTTCAACTCCATAAACCCAAGATCTCCTTAAACCTATTGATCTTAGCCCCATAACTCAACTTCCTCAGGTTTCTGTGTCTAATGATGGAGAGAAGCAACTTCTCCTCATCCCAGCCTCAGCCCGAGACTATTCCTTCACCAAGGGAACCAACCTCACATAATCTGGCTCAGAAGTCTCCCTAGTTAGAAAAATAATTAACAATGGTTGTGCTTACACATGAACATTTAGTATAAACTTTGAACGAAAGGTTGGTGGTAGAACATAGAACAGTACAGCACAAGAACAGGCCCTTCAGCCCACAATGTTGTGCCGAACTAATTAAACTAATGACACCTCGTCCCTTCTGCCTGCACGTGTCCATTTCCCTCCATTCCCTGCATATTCATGTGCCTATCTATGAGCTTCTTAAACACCTCTATCATATCCACCACCACCACCACCACCCCTGGCAGCACATTCCATGCACCCACCACACTGTGTTATAAACTTGCCCCTCACATCTCCTTTGAACTTGTGGTGTGTTTATTTTTTGTTTTGAAACTCCTGCATTTTCTATGAGATACATTAGCGCCGGCATTTGAATTCCACTGGATCACCATCAAGCATTTTGAGGTGGTGACCCGCAGCAGACACTGTTACAACAACAATGTTACTTCACACAGCAAAATATTCCAAGGCGACTGAACTTCAAGGAGCATTATCGAATAAAATTGTTGAGTCAATTAAGCAAATAATGGGAGAGATGATCAAACGCTTGATCAAGGGGCTACGCTTTAGTTTAGTTTATTGTCATATATACACCAGGGTGCAATGAAATTCCTTGGTCCCATAAAGTTCACAGAGTAAACAGTGTACATGGTAATAATAAATACAGCAATAAATGCAGCGATGAATGTGAAACGACAGAATGGTGGATCTGTTTACCAGATAATATTGCAAAAAGAAATAGTAAAGTATCTAACAAAATAACCAGGAGAGGCAGATTTAAAAGTCAGAGAATATGGTATCACCAACAGGAAAGGGGGGTAAAAGCAGTGATTAAGGAGCATCTTGGATTTTTAAAAAGGCTCCATAAAACCTAATACCTTGGATTTGTTAGGGAGGGAACTCCAGAACCTTGGCACAGCCACCAAAGGTAGAGTTATTAAACTCGGAGATGGTCAAGAGGCCAAAATTAGAGGACGACAGGTACTTCCGAGGAATATAATCTAACGAAGAAGTTCTCAATGAGGGGGAAGTGTCTCACCGGGGAGGAGTTTGGAAGTGAAGGTGAGGATTATAAAACTGACGCATTACTTAACCCAATGTCAGTGATGGGTGAGCAGGGTTTGACAGTGGTTGGACATGGAAGCTGAACTTTGAATGACCTCGTGCTTACGGAGAACAAACCGACCGTGAATGTGTTGTAGTGGTCCAAAGGAAGCATGAAGGAGAGTTTGAGGAGCAAGTGAACCACAGCAGAAGCACAATCGAACCATGCAACAGAGGTGGAAGTGGAGAGTCTCAGTGACGCCAAGAATGTGCTCTCCAAAACTCGGCTGTTCAGGTACGTCACCGAGGTTACAGTTTGGTTCAGGATGGACGCATGCAACAATGGTTTGCTACCCAACTGCTCCACTGAGAGTAAACTAAACCATAACATTCATAGCAGAGAAGCATTCAATCCAACAACTGTTTGCAAGAGGTAATGCTCAATTTGTGCCTCCTTTTACCTTAGTTCAGCTAATGGTATCAGCATATCCTTCCATTTTTCCCCCTCCTATAGCTTTGACCATGACTTTCATCTCAACCACATTCATGCTCCAAGTAAAGCACTTTGCCCCTTATAACTCAACAAGGTATAACTGTTGTTACAAATTTGAAAGGGGACAGGGGATATTTACCAGTAAGTTGCCAGGGTGGAGAATTATAATTATGAGGAGAGACTGGCTGGTTTGGGGGTGTTTGCTTTGCAACAAAGGAGACTGAGGGAAGATTTAATAACAGTGCATCAAATTATGGGAGATCGAGGGACTAAACTATTAAACTAAAATATTAAGAGGAATAGATATAGTGGACAGCCAGCGCCTCTTTCCCAGGGCACCAATGCTCAACCAAGAGGGCACGGCTTTAAAGTAATGGGTGGGAAGTTTGAAGGAGATATCAGAGGAAGGTTTTTTTTTACCCAGAGAGTGGTTGGGGCATGGAACGTGCTGCCTGGGGCGGTGGTGGAGGCAGGTACATTGGTCCAATTCAAGAGATTACTAGATAAGCATACGGAGGAATTTAAAATAGGGGGATATGTGGGAGGAAGGGGTTAGATAGTCTTAGGTGAGGTTTAAAGGTCGGCACAGCATTGTGGGCCGAAGGGCCTGTGTTGTGCTGTACTGTTCTATGGTTCTATGTTCTAACCAGAAAGAATGGTTTTCCCTTAGCAGAGTGACCGGTAACCGTAGACAGGAATTTCATCAATAGAAGAATTGGAAGGAGGTCAAAAGTTACTTCACTTAACACATGGTGGTATCCATAACTCACTGCCTTAGTCAGAAACCCTCCTCACATTTAGAAAGTATCTGGATGAGGGGTTAGAAATCATAAACTGCAGGCTTACAGACCCAGGGCTAAGAAGAGGACTGAACATACCATCATTCCCACTCTGCCCCTTTCCCTCACCTGCCTATCAACCACCCCCTCCCTCACCTGGATCCACCCATCAGCCACCAGCACTGCTTCCCCCCCACCTTTTTATATGGTTATCTCCCTTCTTCCTTTCCGGTCCTGATGAAGGGTCTTGACCCGAAACGTCAACTGTTCATTTCCCTCTGTAGATGCCGCCCGACCCGCTGAATTCCTCCAGCACTTTGTGGTCCTCCAGATTTGCAGCATTTGCAGTCTCTTGTGTCTCTGCTGGTATGGACACCACAGACTGAGTGGACTCCACGTTTTCAATAAATTTCTATGATTCTATGAAATTAATACCTTTCCAACAAATTAGTTATGCTCGGATATTCTCAATGGCCAACAGATCATTATTATTTCAGTGCAAGCCAATACATAACCCCAGTCCCCCAAGTTCAAACTTCTTGTGTGGCGCTGTAACAAATGCCCTTTGAAAACACTTCACTGCATCAAAATTGTCCTCCTTATCTGACCTGGTAACTGCACCATTAAAGGGCCTTTAATAAATCTGTCAAGCATGATTTCCATTGCTCAAAGCTATGTTGATTTTGCCTAAAATGTGTATGAAGAAATTTTCCATCTGAGTAACCAGAAGGCTTTGAAGCTCATTTCTGGGATGCACCTCGGGGAAACAGCCTCTCAACATTGAGTCTCTTGGAATTTTATCAGTGAAATCACTTCTCCTTCCTCTCAGCTCTGGAAAGTATGGAGCTCAGTATCTTGATCTGAGTCCTATTAATCAACACTACACTGGTTGTGTTGAAGCTTATCAATGAACCACATCAAAATCCAGAAACAATGTTACGTGCATTTCCTTTCTGAGGTGAATCTGTACCACAGTTCTGTGCCAGAAACCCATTATTTTCCACATTTTCCAAAGAAATTTCACATGTCCCCATTGACCCTCACCAACTTTTATTGATGCACCATAGAAAGCAGCCTATCCAGATGCATCACGGCTTGGTATGACAACTGCTCTGCCCAGGACTGCAAGACACTGCAGAGAGCTGTGGACACAGCTCAGTGCATCACGGAAACCAGCCTCCCCTCCTTGGACTCTGTCTACACTTCTCACTGCCTCAGTAAAGCAGCCAACATAATCAAAGACCCCACCCACCCTGGATATACTCTCTTCTCCCCTTCACCCCCACCCCACCATTGGGCAGAAGATACAAAAGCCTGAATGCACGTACCACCAGGCTCAAGGACAGCTTCTATCCCACTAAGACTATTGAATGGTTCCCTAGTACGATAAGATGGACTCTTGACCTCACAATCTACCTTGTCACGGCCTTGCCCCTTATTGTCTGCCTGCGCTGCACTTGCTCTGTAACTGTAACATTTTATTCTGCATTCTGTTGTTGCTTTTCCCTTGTACTACCTCAATACACTGATGTGATGAAATGATCTGTATGGACGGCATGCAAAACAAAGTTTTTCACTGTACCTCGGTACATGTGACAATAATAAACTAATTTACCAATATAATTTATCAATTACCATCTACACTAATTCCATTTACCCACATTTGAACAATATCCTTCTGGGCCTTGCTCACATAAGTGTCTGTCTAAATGCCTCTTAAACAAAGTAATTGCATCTGACTGCACCATTTTCTCTGGCAGTGCGTTCCAGATATCAACCACTCTCTGAGTAAAAAAACATACCCCTCGGATCCCCTTAAAACTCCTGTCTCTCACCTTAAACCTTCACCCTCTTGTTATTGATGCCCCTGCCTCTGACTGTCCATGCTTCTCATAATCTGTTATATTACAATCAGGTCACCCCTCAGTCTCCTTCGCTCCAGGGAAAACAAGGCCAGTCTATTCAACGTCTCTTCATAACTACAGTCCAACAATCCTGGTGAATCTTCTCTGCACTCTCTCCAATGCAATCACGTCCTTCCCTTAGTGTGGTGACCAGAACTGCACACAGTAATCCAAGTGCGGTCTAACCATTGTTTTGTACAGTTCTACCATGAGGTCCCAACTCTCATATTCTATGCCCAAACCTATGAAGGTCATATACAAGCATGTCATACACCTCCTTCACCACTCTATCTACCTGTGTTGCCACTGTTAAGGAACTATGGACATACCCCAAGGTCCCCCTGTTCATCTCCTCTGTTCTAACACCCTTTTCCACATTTGGAGAGGTCATAGCCTTGAACATTCGTTCACTGGTGCACCGTGGCTGCAGTGTCCACCAACAACAAAATGCACCGTTGCTACTCACCCAGGCTACTCCAACAGCAAATCCCAAACCTGTGACCTCCTCCCCTCAGCAGGCTCATGGGAGCACCACCATCGACAAGTCATGCACCATCCTGACTTGGAAATGTATTGCCATTCCTTCATCATCACTGGATTTAAATCCTGGAACTTTGTCTGCAAGCAAAGCAACCCAGAAAAGTGTGATGTGATACACTTTGGAAGATTGAATCTGAAGACAGAGTACAAGGTTAATGGCAGGACTCTTAGCAGTGTGGAGGAACAGAGGGATCTTAGGGTCCATGTCCACAGATCCCTCAAGGTTGCCATGTAGGTCGATAGGGTTGTTAAGAAGGCGTATGGTGTGTTGGCCTTCATTAGTTGGGGTATGGAGCTCAAGAGCCACGTGTGGGCAGGCATGGTAGTGTAGCAATTAGCGTAACGCTATTACAGTGCCAGTGACCCGGGTTCAGTTCTGGCCGCTGTCCGTAAGGAGTTTGTACACTCTCCCCATGTCCGAGTGGGTTTCCTCCGGGTGCTCCGGTTTCCTCCCACATTCCAAAGACATACGGGTTAGGAAGCTGTGGGCGTGCTATGTTGGTGCTGGAAGGGTGGCGACACTTTCGGGATGCTCCCAGAATTCTACACAAAGATGTATTTCACTGTGTGTTTCGATGTACATGTGACTAATAAAGATTTTAATCTTAATTAATCTGAATCTTAAGAAAGGCAGATCTTCTTTTAAATGGTGTTAGATTGGGAAATGTTGATGTACAAAGAGACCTGGTGCTTTTGTACATCAATCATTGAAAGCAAACATGCAGTGTAGTATATAGTTAAGAAAGTAGTGGTATCTTGGCCTTCATAGCAAGAGGATTACAGGAACAAAGATATCTTGATACAATTGTACAGGGCTTTGGTGAGGCCACCCCTGGAATATTGTGTACAGTTTTGATCTTATCTAAGAAAGGGATACGCTTGGCAGAAAGGTATTGCAGTGAAAGTTCACCACACTGATACCTGCTGTTTGAGGAAATATTGGCAATTTGTTGGCAAGGTATGAAATCGATTACAGTTTCAAAGAATGAGAGAGGATCTCATTGAAACTTAACAAACTTCTGTTCAAAGCTAGACAGACTGGATGCAGGGAGGATGCTTTCCATAGCTTGGGTGTCTAGAATGAATGGTCACAGACTCAGGATATGGGGAAGACATTTAGAACTGAGATGAGGAGCAATATCTTCATTCAGAGGGTGATGAACCTATGGATTCACTACCACAGAGAGCTTAGCTGAACATACTCGAGAAGGAATTGCTAAATTTCCATGGCCTACTCCTGCTCCTGTTTTATTATGTTCCTATTAGACATTCTCGAATGAGGACAAAGAATTTAAGTTTAATATATTAGACAAACAGGGCGACAATGCAGATTAACGTAACTAATGGGTGAACAGTACTTAGAGCAGGATGAGACAGTAATTGTCAGGTTTAACAGCAGAAAAGATAATGAAAGAGTTTCAACGCTGAAAGAACCAAACTGTAGAGGCGGTGGAATATTGTTCTGGGGTCAGATGGGGAATTTAAATGTTAACTTGTGTTCAAGTAGAGCTTTAAGATTCTGAAAGGTCCAGTTTATCTTGGGAAAATGTTGAACAGGGGACTGAATCAGTGGCAAGGTAGTACCAAGGTTGAGTGTTTCAGCCGTTTCACTGTTGAGTTTCCTGTTTCATGTTCAGCTAACTTT